>JAGKTI010007343.1:0-37265 GCA_018397915.1 Birgus latro
AGATAGATAGATATAAATATATATATATATATAAAACACCTGGACAAGAGGGATTAGACACTGACTTTTACCTGTTCCGAAACCAACAGGTCTATAAATGGTAAACTTTTTTTTTTTTCCTCCTTCAAGGAAAGTTTGAATATCTGCTCTTGGAGAGCTCTGAGCAATTTTCTTATGAAAAACAAAGTTGCTCTTCTTGAAATTATAAGTTGATTTAACTTGTAAGCTGTTGCAGCTGATGCATCAGTTGACCACTAGGTGTGTTTTTTTTTTTTCCCCTGCAAGGAAAGTTCAAACATCTGCTCTTGGAGAACTGTGAACAATTTTCTATCTATCTATCTATCATCCAATCCTACGCTGCCCCATGAGGAGCGTAGGAGCCCGGGGCTTGGCAAGTTGGTCCTGACATTTACGATGAGAGTGACCAGCCTCACTCATCCCTGAGTGGCATTACGTGAGCAATAACCCCAACTACCCCTTGGATATAAACCTTCATTGGCTCAATCTGATTGGAGCACTGCAATTACCCACTAAACCACCAGGCGCCATAATTTGGTCATATAGTTACCACCCAGCGTAGTAAATGGTTTCCTGGTGTACAGGAAACCATTCGACTTGTCACTCAGTATAGAGTCACCCATAGGCAGAAGGAACAGGAAAGAGTGAAGGAAAGAAAGATAAAAGAAGAAGTGTAAAGTCACCCGTAGGCAGAAGGATGAGGAAAGAATGAAGCAAAGAAAGACACAAGAAGAAGTGTAAAGTCACCCGCAGGCAAAGGGACGAGAAAAGAATGAAGTAAAGAAAGACAGAAGTGGAAGGAAGGAAAGGAGGGAAGAGTGGAAAGGGCAGACACCTGAGAGCAGCAATACATCAAGTGAGTGGATGGTGAGCACCCCCCACCTACCACCTGAACAATTTTCTTGTGAAATAAAACACTACTCAGCTTGAAATCTGACGCTGATTAAACATGCAAGCTGTTGCATCAGCTGACTATTAAGCAATTGTCAATTTCAGCTAAAAGGGGGCATTTTAACAACTTTCTCATGAAATACAAAGTTGCTCAGCTAGAAATTTTGAGTTGATCTGATGTGCCAGTTGCATCAACTGATGTATAGGTTCACTGCAGGTCTGTGAAGATAGTCCCCCCCCCTTTTTTTTTTAAGATGAACAGAGGAAGGAAAAAAATAAAAAAAAATCCATGCACCAGATTACACAAGTCTTCCACTCATAAAATATCTATAACAGATAAACTTGAACTTACCGAGATTTGGGGGAAACCTACTTTACGAAGGTGAGTTCAAAAGGAAGCAGTTCAGGGAATAAAGGAAGTCTGATAGGCAGAAGTTCTGCAATATGGCAGTTTGACAGTCAAGTCATGAGTGCTATCTGATGCCTGTGTAGAACAGGAGAAGGCACAGAGAGGTGACACGATGAATGAACTTCATCTGGGCATTTGCCATTAAAGTTACATACCATCATCATCACCATCATCAAAACCTGTGTTGCCTCATGAGGAGCATAGGAGCCCAGAGATAGGCAAGTTTGTCCTGATATTTAAGATGTGAGTGACAAGCCTGACTCATCCCTGTGTGGCATTATGTGAGGAATAAACCCCAACCACTCCTTGGATATAAATCTGCACAGGCTCAATATGATTGGAGTGCCTTAATTACCCACTAAACCACAGGAAACCATTTGGTTTGTCACCCAGTGTACAGTCACCTGTAGACTGAAGGAAGAGGAAAGAATGAAGGGAAGAAAGACAGGGAAGGAAGGTAGAGAGGAAAGGGCAGGCACCTGAGAGCAGCACTACATCAAGGAGTGGTTGGTGTGTGCCCTCACCTATCACATTTGTAAAATAATACAAGGGAGGCAACATTCCATCTTACTTGTAGGGGAGATAATTCATCTGAAATTGCTGGGCTACTAATTATTCTTACAGCTTTGTTCTGAAAAACTTCCAGCTGTGCTAATGCAACCCTCCACATCCACTCCACAAGGGTGAGCAATATTCGAGATGAGAGCACACAAGTCTTGTAAATTTCATCTGTGAAGAGATTACAGATCCATCCATCCATCTATCCATCATCCAGTCCTGTGCTGTCCCATGAGAAGCGCAGGAGCCCAGGGCACGTATTTCCGATCTACCTACGAGTATGTGGTAAAGGGTTTTCTCGGCCAATCACTGCCGCCGAAGCTCGTGATGTTACACGGGGGTGGAGCTTACGCGATTGCTGGAGTATAACCTAACCTAACCTAACCTAACCTAGAATTATTTTTACTACTCTAATAGGCACTATGATATAGCCTTCCTCTATGAAAAAAATAGGTAATACTCCAGCGATCACTTAAGCTCCACCTCCACGTAACATCACGAGCTTCGACGGCGGTGATTGGACGAGAAAACCCTTCACCACATACTTGTAGGGAGATCGGAAGTACACGCCAGGGGCTGGGCAAGTTGGTCCTAGCATTTAAAATGAGACTGACCAGCCTCACTCATCCCTGAGTGGCATTACGTGAGCAATAAACCCCAACCACTCCTTGGATATAAACCTGCACCAGCTTAATCCGACTGGAGTGCCTTAATTACTCACTAAATTACACCAGGTGCCATAATTTGGTTATATGGTTACCACCCAACACAGTAAATGGTTTCCTGGTGTACAGGAAACCATTTGGCTTGTCACTCAGTGTAAAGTCACCCATAGGCAGAAAGAAGAGGAAAGAATGAAGGAAAGAAAGACAGAAAAGGGNGTGTAAAGTCATCCATAGGCAGAAGGAGGAGGAAAGAATGAAGGAAAGAAAGACAGAAGAGGAAGCAAAACTGACAGGAAAGGGCAGACACTCAAAGCAGCACTACATCGAGTGAGTGGAAGGTGAGCGCCGCCCCAGATCCTGTACAATAATCCAAGTTTCCTTGAAGCAGTTTTAGCAAGTGATCTAACATGAGAGGTCCAACTGAGGGTACTGTTAAGTGAAACACCAAGAGTTTCAATACTTTTAGAGACAGGGATATTGGCTGCATTAAAGGCAATATAGGAATCTGGCAATATCTGTCTATTAGTTATTATTGAAGAAAAAAAAAAAATGACTTGGCTATCCTTCATGAAGACTTGAGAGATGTAAACCAGGACATCATCATACCAGTGTGTTTACGCATGTGTCGGCGGAGATACTCATTCTGCTTGAAGGTGCGGGAACATATGGAGCAGGTGAACACATGATCAGGACTGGCCTGGTGAGTCAGCAGATGCCGCAAGTGGACACTCAGCTGGCGACTCTCAAGACCGCATACATCACATCTGATCAAAATAAATGGTAATGGTACAAGTCATGGATGCCTGGTAGTAAAGTGGGTTAAAATCCTCCAACTGGATGTGGTTGACAGTGTTTACATCCAAAGGGTGTCTGGGGATTATTGGTCATACAAAAACACTCAGAGGCAAGCAACTGGACACTCTCACCTTGAGAGCTTACAAAAAACTATCTTTAGCATGGAGGTAGTTTTATGGAGGACACAATGCAATTTACATCATCATCATTACTCAAGTACATTTCTCATGCTCTTTTTGGGTATGATGATCTACAACACAGCAGCTCTTTCATCTCTCTAGGTACATTCAAGAAAGAAGGCCCAGGATGTGACCTCCAGTGCCACAAAAGGTGTGAGACCTCTTGCAACAAAGCAGATGACTGGTGGAAACACTAGATCTCCAAATTCCTCTGCAACTAGCCTAAAACTTTTTAGCACTTTGCTATGCTGGGTGGTAACCATATAATCAAATTATGGCACCTGGTGGTTTAGTGGGTAATTATGGTGCTCCAGTCGGATTGAGCCGGTGAAGGTTTATATCCAAAGGGTGGTTGGGTTTTATTGCTCACGTTATACCACTCACGGATGAGTGAGGCCGGTCATCATCTTCAATGTCAGGACCAACTTGCCTAGCCCCGGACTCCTACACTCCTCATGGAGCAACGTAGGATTGGATGATGGATGGATGAACATCTACTTCTACCACTTGCCTTTTACTACATTCAGGAAATATGTAGACAGCTGATGATACAGTGGCAATGTTGGAGTTACCTGGCACTTACTATCACTGTTAAATGGCAACAACAGATGAAAAAAGAAGGCTTATACATGCATGTACACTCATGGTTTTAAAAAATAATCAGAGTTCTCTCTTCCATAGCCCCAGGGATTACAGACAGGAACATACAACACATAATAAACCAAAAATTTCTTTCAAACTTCTTTCAAACTTATGCTTCTCTTACTCATTAATTTATTTTACCAATTATCTATGCTTCAGTTCAACTATATATTTAGTTATGTATCAAATGAAGTCTGACTTGTAAAAATAAAATCATACAAAAACAAATGCGCACGTAGCGAACTCACCTGTGTGGCCTGTTGTTGGTGTGAATATTCATGTGTTCAGAGAGAGCACACTGACTTGACAGGCCTTTGCCACACTCAGGACACAGAAATGGCTTCTCTCCTGTAACATAATACTGAAAGTATTGAAAAAAGACAGTGAAAACAAGCATCACTTGTAACTATTTCCTAAATTTTAACTGCAGCAACTTTGATATACAGTACAAGCTGCACACCACTGATTACTGCAGTATTTTTGTGACAGCAAAAGTCAAATTATATTTTAACGAACATAGAAAAAGTACTGTTGTTCAATAACAATACTGATTTCAATACCCAGTACTACAGTTTTCTGCCACCATACTCAGTCACATAATCTACTCAAAAAAGAATTAATTGTACTACTGAAATGTATCAGCATCCTAACCCCAACATTCACTACAAGGTCAGAGGTGAGTATGATCCACAAGAAGGAAACACAGCAAAGCAAAAGAGAGCTAGTAACATACTGTACTAACAAATGAAGTAAGCTAACATTCACTACAAGGTTTGAGGTGCGTATCATCCACCAGACAGAAACACAGCAAAGCAAAAGAGAGTTAGTAACATACTAACAAATGAAATAAGCTAAACCATCATTCACACATAATCTAAACTCGAAGCCTTCACAAGCAAATACCACCTGCACAAATTTTCATTAAGTTTTTCTTTAAAATGCACCTCACAAATTCTGTTAGTTACCAAGTTAAAAAAGGAATGCAACTCCATACACACATCTGTTAATTGTTTTGTCAATTCCTATATACCATCAACTATATTCAGATCCCAGTCAAACTCTTAAAAGGTTTTTCTCAGTTGAGCAAATTAGTTACTGTATGGTATATGGGGCACAATGCTATGCTCAGCTCAGGATTAATAGCTTAAACCAGTATATACAGGGCTTTATTTAGAAATCCATCAATAAATTTGTATCCTTCACTTCTTACCTTGCTTTCTTATACGTTCATTTACCATTTCCAATAAACTTCTTGGGTTATCATGCCTCTTCCACTTTCAGACTCACTCAACTACTTCCTCTTCTGGTCTGCATGCCATGGTGTATTATTCTCTTGTATATTAATGATACTTTTAACATTTCAACGTACTGCACATTGCATAAATAACATACAACAATGTAGTATATTAACATATTTATCAGGTACAAACCATATCACATAATTTATACACACTCCATCATGCTATGAGTGAGATTCTTTGTTGACATGAATACAGGCCCAAGTACTGTATACAGTTAACCCTATGAGATTTCTGGGCCGAGCAGATTATGTCTGTGCTAAAGTCAGTCACTCTCAAGCTGACCCATTCTTCATGGCACAATATTTTTCTTTGATCCCTCTGTGTATGTACATTTTTCATGCTAGAATGTTGGTTCTGGTATCATTTTAAAGATGAATAGTTGTACTTTATCGTAGTATGTTCAAAAAAGGAGAAAAAAGAAAATAAAATGTCAAAATGACAGGTTGAAGTTAGGCAAAAACTAAAAATTTTATATTTTGCGGCAGAAAAAAAAAAAAAAAAAAAAAAAACTAATGAAGATATGTAAATCTGGTTGTGGATGTGATGGGAAGTGTTAGGAGAAATACGTTAAGGTGGTTTGGGCATGTGGAGAGGATGGAGAGTGAAAGACTGACGAGGAGAGTGTATGTGAGTGAGGTGGAGGGGGCGAGAGGGAGGGGGAGGCCGAGGATGAGATGAATGGATGGAGTGGAGAGGTATATGAGAGAGGGGGGTGTGAGTTGGGGGTGTGGTAGTGAAATGGCGGGGGACAGAGTGACATGGAGGCGATTTGTTTGTGGCCACCCCTTGCAGGATTGAGGCGTCTGGCAATAGATAAATAGATAGAAATCTGGTTTAAACCATGCAAAACTACAATAAACTGCCTTTACAATGGTATATATATTATGGTAATTTTTTCATTTTGTTGCGCGGTAAAGCGAAAGGAAAGACGAGCATAATTATCTTTTAGTCTCAGCAGCATATTCGCTTCGCAATCTTTTTCTTTGATCGGTCAGTGCAAATACATTTTCTATGATAGGATGATGGTTGTGGTGTTATTTTGAAGCTGAATAGTTGTACTTTATCGAAGTATGTTCCAAAAAGGAAATCAAATAAAACAAAAAGTCAAAGTGATGAGTTTAAGTTAGGCAAAAACCAAAAATTTTATACCCTGCTTTAGAAAAATATCTACCAAGAATAAAGTGATAAAGAAACAAAGCCATGAGTCAGACCAGCTGTGCAGTACCTGCCATGCATAGAGCAACCATTCCGTGACATCATGGTCGAGTCTCTGTTATGGTGCATAAATGTGATTTATGGTGAATATTTTACAAAAGTTTCTTAAAATGACGATTAAAAGCGTCATCGGAATCTCTGAGGTTGGATTTGAAATGTCGATCAAAATTGTCATCGGTATCTCAAAGGGTTAATACAGTCTATGGGTACTCCTCCATCTTGTAGTTCTTTCTAACCATCTATCAATACCCAGATGCCTTAATCCTAGAGAAGGGTGGGTCACCCTAGCCTCTGCCATCAGGCTGCTGCCATCCCTCAAACTCACACAACCCTCATTCATATATGGTAAGCTACCCCTCCACCCTATTCTCAATCTCTTGCACTTACAGTACATGCCACTATCTTTCCTAGCATATCATGGTTGCAACAACCTACTATGATATCACTCCTCTAAGAGAGGACTAACTTATCTGTGCCATTCTGTGTCACTGTAAGCAGCTGTGTTACAGGTCAGAGATGTGTTCCAAAATATCACAAGTTTTTCACATATTTGAGAAATTTAAGGAAACTGGAAAATCAGCTTTACTGGTAACAATGCAACTTTAATAGGTTATTCTTCAAAAATCACTACTGTATCCAATACGTACTTTAAAAAAAAGAAAGAAAAAGTACAGGTTATGGGTACTCTTTGATTGTGTATTTACTCACCACTATGTTTGCCAGCATGACGTAGTAATGCCACCTTGCTTCGATACCGTGCCTTACACTCCCGGCACTTGTATGTCTGAGAGAGGACTAGCTTGCTATCTGTTCCATTTTGTATCACCACCTTGTCAACTACTTTTTCTTCCTCCTGCTTTCCAGATTCCTCCTCTCCTCCTACTGCCACTCCTGAAGGTTTCCTCTCCACATCTCCAACAGTCAAGAAGTCACTCAAGGAGCCAGGAGGCCGCACTGTTCTCCTTGGACGCTCCATTGCTTTATGTAAAATAAATCAAGTTTGAACATATAATCAACTGGCCTCACAAACATTACAAGTAAAATATCTTCAACTGGGAAGCAATCAATTACCATTAGTTAAGCCGCACTGTTCTCCTTGGATGCTCCATTGCTTTATGTAAAATAAATCAAGTTTAAATATATAATCAACTGGCCTCACAAACATTACAAGTAAAATATCTTCAATTGGGAAGCAATCAGTTACGATTAGTTAACATTTTCGTGCACACCACATTCAGTACCAGTGCTATACATTCATATGATCAAACCTAGTGTAGTGCCATAATTTTAAGGGTAATTTAAGTATACTTAAGTTAATATAAGTGTAATATGTTAATATAAGTGTAGTATAAGTTAGTATAAGTGTAATGTAAGTGTAGCCCTGATCCCCTGATTAATTCATCTACAATGGATAGGGAGTGATCATCAAACTCATATTTAGGCTTGTTCCTTGTTAATATTTATAGCAAAAGTGGAATACTATTAAAAGAAGAACTGTATGGAGCGAGATGGGAGTGAGAGTCGTAGTCAGTTCTCACAAAAGAGGCAAAAGTTTAAAACGAGTTTAATAATCGCAAAAGTTTGTACAGTGCTTCCTCCAATTTTGCGAGAATATGGTCGACAAAAAACCTCGCAAAATCGAAATTTGCAAAATTCAAACAATTAAATATATGAAATAAAGGCAAATTGGTCGACATCACCCCAAGTTAAGCACTTTTTCCCACTCTTTCTCTCGACTCTACCTCTTAATTTTACGATGATAAATGAAACAAACACGAACTGATGTACTGTACAGTGATATTAATGAGAAAACATCATAGGTAAGAAACATTAAAACAAAAAATGCATTTACACTGATGATTGGCTTGGTGTACGGGACTGGTGGCGGGGCGAGGCTTGGCTACTGTCGCCCCGCAGGGCCTACGTCATCGCTGTCACTGTTGGCAGATATTTCCACATCTTGCTGTGTTTTTTCTGCCTCTCTCATGAGTCCCTCGAAGTCAGAATCGTCACTGAGGTCATCAGAATGAAAAAGGTTAGGGATGCTAGGATCGATGGCTGCTTGGGGAGGGGTGTCAGGACGGCTGGTCGATGGGGCAGGGTCTCTTGGGGTTCTCTTGAATTTTGTGATTAGAGACTGCTTCCTCTTGTTAACCCCATCTCCGTGGAGATCAGCATAAAAGCAAAGCGGCTGAGAATTAACGATGCATAACCTGGCCAATATTCTCGCCGTCATTGACCAGCTGAAAAAAAACATTGTGAACAATGAATGTGACAATTTAGGGCTCAGGAAGCATGCCACGGTGTTGACAGGGCCCTTCGTTTTTATGCTGACCTACACAGAGATGGGGTTAACAAGAGGAAGCAGTCTCTAATCACAAAATTAATGAGAACCCCAAGAGACCCTGCCCCATCGACCAGCCGTCCTGCCACCCCTCCCCAAGCAGCCAGCGATCCTAGCATCCCTAACCTTTTTCATTCTGATGACCCCAGTGACGATTCTGACCGAGGGATTCGTGAGAGAGGAAGAAAAAACACAGCACGAAGTAGAAATATCTGCCGACAGTGACAATGATGATGAAGGCCCCGCAGGGCCACAGTACCCAAGCCTCGCCCAGCCACCAGTCCCGTTAACCACGCCAGTCTTCACATCAGTGTAAATGCATTTTTTTTTTTTTATGTTTCTTACCTATGATGTTTTCTTATTAATATTACTGTACAGTACATCAGTTCATGTTTGTTTCATTAATCATCGTAAAATTAAGAGGTAGAGTCGAGAGAAAGAGTGGGAAAAAGTGCTTACCTTGGAGTGAAGCCGACCAATTTGTAGTCAGCACCGCCTCACTCGCCACTGAACCTGTGTTTAAGCCCCTTCCTTTTGAGGAACTGGCATAGCCACCCATTCGATGCCTTGAAAGGTTTTGTTGGAGGATTAATGGCTTTTTTAAGGCACGTGTGATAGAATATCTTTGCCTGATCCCTTATATGGCGCCCATCTAATGCAATCCCTTCCTTCCTTTTCCTTTCTTTGAATGTAGTGAGCAAGATATCTTTCCATTTTTATTAGCACTTCTTTGTTGTCCACCAGCATTCAACCATCAAATTGAGCACCTCCATAGTTATTCGCTGCTTGCTTGATTTGTTCACTTTCTTTAAAATCATTCTCACTGTCGATTCATCAACACCAAACTCCTGACCAATAGCAGAATTACCTTCACCTGCTTTTTTCCTTTCAGTCATTTTCAGTTTGGTCTCCAAAATTATTTTCTAGTTCTTCTTACCCATTGGCGCCATGATAACACTCATGCAAGGTTAGACTGCTGGGGTATTGCGAGGAGCACCACGAAATTGTGAGGGTCAGTGACCTTGGTTGGAAACAGGTGCAAACAAACGTGGCGGGGCGGCAGACCACTGAACTAGGAGGCTCAGTACGCCCAATGAACCATGACGTCATTACTCGGGGTGGCAAAATAGTTCGGGAAGACGACTCTCCCACCACTCGACCTCGCAAAGTGTGTGATCAGTCACAAAGTTCATGAATGTTAAAAAATACATGACTTTTGGAACTACCTCGCAAAATTGGTGAATCGCAAAGTTAAAGTTCGCAAAGTTGAAGGATGTACTGTATTCATACTTTAAATTCGGAATTTGTAAATCAGGTTTGGGATTATCATCTTTTTGTACTACATAGTAATGAATTAAAACTTAGTTAAATTCTAACTGCTGATAATAGACATTTGTAACCGCGAAATTTGTTTTACACTTGCGTTTAGTCATGTAGGCCGGACAACTGCGACACGTGGTTATAATTAGTTTAAACTCGTTGGTTTAGGCTTCAGTATAATTGTCAGTCCCATACAATTACCACAAAATTTTAAACATCGTAAGTCAGTTCGTCTATGTATGGCGAGTGTGAACACATTAATTCATATTCCTTGTTAGTTGGTGTAGACGGTAATCTTGCAGAGGAATTTGTCGGTCAGTTCCGATGTTAGGACAACCGCGAGGGAGAGCATGTGGCCGAGAGTGACGCTCATTGTGATCCTTGACGTCATGCTGTCCCAAGGTTAGTTGTTGTCGTGCTCTCAATTCCCCCCCTTTTTGTTCCTATAATTTAATCCTCTCTGTTTATATTAGTAGGCTGACTGATAATGTTTCCCCTAACTTTCTTTCGTAATGATTGTGATCCTTGACGTCGTGCTGTCCCCAGATTGCCGGTGTTCCATCGTAGCCACTTGCCCCGACGAGATAGTAACCAAACGGTTCTTCTCGTCTGTGCCCGTTACACAAATCCCTCCCCCCCCATCTTTTTCTGTATCCCGTGGTCGAAATATGAGGTTGATTGGTCCATTAGAATAATCTATTCTTTCGATGTGAAGTGTTTAGTTTGATAGAGCTTTGGTATTCACGTGTAATTGTTTCCCCTAAAAGTACCGATAATTCAAGCACTTTAAAATCTTGAGCCAGTAGTATCTTTCTTTGAATGTGGTATCAATTTATGAAGAACCTTTGGAATTAGTGTGTATGTTCCAGACTTAGTGGAGCATTTTGTGGAGATAGTGTCTCGGGGAGTTAGTTTGACGAGTCCGTTACAGACCGTAAGAGTATTAGATACGCACGAGATAGAATTATTTTTTAATACTGTACTGTATTAGGCTAAGAGGTGAAGTTATATATATATATATATTAGTGTATGTAAATGTATAATTGGGCATACAGTATATCTGTGGGAAATATTTTCCCTCGAGCGGTTGCGCTCTTTACCTTTAGTTGTCGATCGTTAAAGAGCAGAGGAAAACGTACTTGAGAGGTTTAAAAACCCAGAGATTACGTTCCGTTAATTCTTATTATCAATAAATTAAATGCTACTGCGTTTAACATTGGTAGACAACTATGTACATACATGTAAAAACTAGGGAATTTTCCGTTGACCTAAACTGCGCCTGCGTGGATGACGTGGTAAGGATGAAAAAGCCCACGATCAAACGGGAGGCCAGTTTTAATATATATACAGTATATCTATCTGCAGAAAAGGGGAATATTTTGTTTAGCTTAATTAAAACTAAGATTAGATTTAGTTAGATTCACCTTGTATATTTTACGGAGTAAGTTAGCTGTATTTGACTTGTAATTAAGCAATAGTTGGCAACTCTTCTATCCTATGAGGGACAAAGAAGCTCGCCATGTTGCTCACTCCTTGAGCAGATTTCACTCCGTCAGTAGCTGCGGTAAACTGCTTGTACATAGACCCCAAGGACGCCTGATTGCCCAGGAAAGACCGAAACAGCACGCCCGTCGTCATCTTGTTGTTCGACTCAGTATATAGCTAAGTGACCTTATTGATTTGGCCAAATCTTAGGGAACTAGCTAGTATATGAGAGGTGATTGTAGGTGAGTTAGGGGATTTAACTGCCTGATTTACTCACGAGACTTATGCAAATTTACCTCTGTTCAATTTAGATAACTTTCTCCAGTGAGGAGTATCTAGGACGCTTGTTTTTACTCACAATATCCAACTGTGCAGTACACTATACATCTTACTCTGATAATATTCCAAGTATTCAATCAGCTGTGGTGAACACACGCTTGAAATAACTGATCCTTGTTATATTTACTCTACCCAGTGATAATCTCAGTGAGAAAGAAAATTTTTTTATTTATGTAGTCTAGGATATTCATAGTCTGAAAAGTAACCTATGTTTTATATGATCAATATCTAGATTTCTTATATTGTAAGTTTAGCCTTAGTAAATATTAGATTAAGTTTTATTGTGTTTGAACTATTTTCCTCTGGGAAGTTTATTTGTGAGATTGAGTGGCCCGCAAGGTGTGTTGCTATCTTAAGACTCACACATTCTAAACTATTCACGCTACCCTAGTCACTTATTCTCAAGGCCTCAGTGCTCTATATCTTACTTTAGAGGAGCTAACAATTCTTTCCCAGCATTTGCTCGGTGGTGGAAGCCTACTCTTGTAACTCTGATTCATAGTAATGGTATCTCTTCCAAATTTTCATTATTAACTGGGAACCTAAATTTTCCGTCATGACACTGGTGGCAAATGCAGTGGGATTTAGATAGAAATTCGGTATCAGCACACTAGAGGCCCACTTGGTCTTATAAATTGCGAACTCCTAGAGGATAGTCAGAATTCTCCATCAATAAGAGTGAAGATTGATCAGTATATTCCCACAGTTACTAGTAAATGAACAGTATGTTTAGAGTGTCCCTAGTAGGTCACAGTCAAATACCTCAGTCACTGGATATTTATTCGGGCGTGGAACTGAAAGTATATAGGGCCCCTGGTGCCAAGGCGAGAACTTTTTTTCTCTGATGATCGAGTAAATGGAGTATTAGAATGGAAACACAATCTGTTCATACTCTGGATAGGAAGCAATGACATAAGTTGGTATACGGCTCCAGGCCAAATAGCTCGTGATATCAAACAGATTGCAGGAGTCACAGAGAGAAACTGTGAGGCAGCAGTCCGTATTTGTCTAGTGGAACCCCGTATTTACCAGGGAAACACCCCAATCTCTACTGAGGGTTACCGAACATTCCAAAATGCTATCAATCAGAAACTAAAACGTAAGACAAAGAAAAGGGTGATCCAGTTCAATACAGCATATTATGTGGGAACACTAACAGATGGAGTTCACTGGTCAGGTAAGGCAAGGAGTGAAGTAAAAGATAAATTGTTGGCAGTGATAAAAGGGTATCTGGCCTAGTATAATAGATAACAAATAGAAGTGAGAGTTGTTCCTTTCGTAACACCACGAGTTGGCGAGGTGCAGGAACAAAATTTGAGGAGGAGAATGAGCTTGATCAGCCTGAGTCACAGCCGTTCTTCTCGAGATCAGTCTGTCATCAGTCTCCAGACCGATCTCTAACAATGTCAGGAAAAGGGAACCTCACAAGGCTTCGTGATATTCTAACTCTAGAACTTGGTCAACTACAGGGTATCGATGCGGCAGCTCACCTGGAAATGTTTTTTGAAGCGGTAAAGCAGTGTGGCCAGGATGATGGGATGCGCATACAAATCGCGAAGAGTCGAGTGAGCTTGGAATTGGCCATTTTCATTCGTAATAACCAGACTCAAAATCGAGTAACCTCATGGTTAACAATTCAAGGCGTTCCTTAGAGCAGAGTTTGCTATTGAAGTGAGTATTGACCGGCCATGGCAGGAGCTGGATTCAGCCTGCTATGATTGGGTAGAATCACGTCAGGCCTTTACGCATCGCTTTATTTGTCAACACGTGGCCATAGAACACAAATTTCCCGGTGACAAATTTCCTAACCGAGACAAAACTATCAAGCGTAAATTGTGGTATGGATTACCTCTTCCATCAAGGGTAAAACTCAAAGGTTTTCTAGATGATGAATACCCATTGAAAAAATTCATTGACAGAATTGAAAGTGAACGCCAACTATTGGAAGTGAGTCAATCATCTCAGGTCAATGCAGTGCCTTCCGAGAGAAGTGCGAAAGAAAGGGAGGTAGGAAACCAGCTATCACCATCTACCTCATCGAAACAAAGTAACATTTCAAGTCCAGATGGATCGAGAGACGAAGTGAAGAAACTAAAGCGCCGGATTCACTAGCTTAAATCTAACCTGGCACAAGCAAATATGGGACGGCCTAGTACCCCCAAGGCATATAGTGATAAATACTGTGCTCATTGTCTCACTACATCTCACAACCTCCGAGACTGTTGGCGGAAACTCTCTCCTGGGCATTGTTTTGACTGTCACAGACCCGGATGTCGGTGTGGTGAATGTGGATGCCCTGGACATAGTTACAGCACCACAGCTCAAAGTGTCTCTCCGAAGGTAGCTCGTGAGCCGTCTCAACAAATATGACTAGCCGGCGGCCAAACATCCCCCACTATCAGTGTAATAACAAATGGGAAAATGATAAAAAGCTGTCGTAGACACCGGCAATAGCTACATTTTAATCAAGGAGTCCGCAATCAAACGGATCAGGGGAGAACTGAACACCCGTAGAAACCCGCCGCGCTTACAAGGAGTCACAGGCGCACCTCTGAGAATATTAGGAATGTTGCGAGCTGAAATAGCGGTTGCTGACGAGAAGGTGCATAAACAATGGGTCTGGTAGTACCAAATTCTTACCTTAGTACTGACATACTCCTGGGATGTGACATGTTGAGCCAAGCTCCACTCATGTGGGATGGGGTGAAGAGAGTTATGATCTGGGGAGGTGCCCCTTATGTGGTGAATCATATTCGTCGACAGAAAAACAAGATGGGGAGAGTCAGAGTAGATCCATTAGAACTTTCAAACCCGGCACAAATCTTCTCACAGATTAACCTCCTTACAACCTTACAGTTAGACCCCTACCAGTCTAAATTCGTGTCCGTACCTGTGAAAGAGGACCCAACAACTGATCTTATCATCTACCCTCAACCCAGAATTAATCATAATAGTCATCCTTAACTGGTCCAAGTAAATGAGGCAAATACCATCTATTTCCCACTTATTAACACCACCAAAAAGGCAAAAGTATTTCGTCAGGGTACCATTATCGGATCATACGAGAGAGTGGCCAATCCAATCTCTGACAAAATTAACATCACTAAAATACACAGCGATCTTCTCCCAGAGAACGATCACGTCAAACAAAACGGAACACATTCTCAGAAACTGAACGCTCTGATTGACGAACAGAAATGGCAACAACTCACTAATGACCAGCGAGAAGAATTAACCGAGTTGATCCTACAGTATGATCCTCTTTTTATTCTTGATCAAGGGGAGTTAGGTCTGATCAAGGGTTCTCCAGCTCATATTAAAGTTGGAAACCCTCAGCCCAGTCATGGGCCTATATATCCCTACCCAATTCAAGCAAAACAAATTATCACTGAGATGTTGAGGGACATGGAGGACAGAGAGATCATTGAAAGGTCCACAGCAGCCTGGTTGTCACCTATCGTCCTTGTTAATAAACCCGATGGTAGTAAACAAATGTCTTGATTACCGCCACGTAAACCAACACCTCGCGGCGGATGTCTACCCACTTCCATGGCTAGATGAGTTAGTAGAACAAGCAGCCAGACATCAGTATTATGTCACACTGGACATGCGAGAGGCGTATTTCCAAACTTTGTTAGATGAGGAGAGTCATGATCTTACTACTTTCAGTGATGGGGTGGCTCTCTATCGATTCCGACGCCTTCCTTTTGATCTCAACTGCTCCCCTGCAATTTTCTCATGACAAATGGTCACCTTACTAACACCTCTTCTACAGAAGGGTTGGGTCAAAAATTACTTAGATGACTTAATCTTATGGGCCCACAGTTTCCCTACCCTGTTGGAACGATTGAAACAACTTTTCGAGCTGCTTGCTCTTAGTGGGGTAAAATTAAATCTTTGTAAATGTGAATTTGGATGTAAGGAAGTGACCTTCCTGGGTCACCAGATTTCGGCAGAGGGAAGTAAACCGGATCTGAAAAACGTAGAAGCCATAATGAAGATGAAGCCACCCACCATCATGAAGGAAGTGAGACGATTCCTCGGAATGTGTGGATTTTATAGGAAACATGTACCATCGTTCGCACGAATTGCTACACCATTTACCAATCTGACTAAATCTCGAACGACCTTTCACTGGACGGGCGAATGTCAGAGGTCTTTTGAACATCTCAAATCTTCCCTTACAAATGCCCCTGTTTTGGTTTGAGCTAGGGTAGAACAACCATTCGTTCTTACTACGGACACCAGTAACACTCATGTTGGAGGAGTCCTTGGTCAAATCCAAGCTGACAGTACCAACAAGCCAATCGGGTACTTCTAAAAAAAATTGACCCCTTGTGAGTCTCGTTATTCAACAACAGACAAGGAGGCTCTAGCAGTAGTTCTCACGTGCCGGAACTTTCATCATTGCTTGTGGGGTACATGGTTCACAGTAATCACTGATCACCAACCTCTAACAGGCATATTCAAACACAGGACTAAATCACCTAGAATGAACTGGTGGATTCTGGAAATGAGAGAATATAACTACGACATTCAATACCTCAAAGGCAAAGATAATTTTGTCGCAGACCAGTTGTCACGCCCAGTTCGAGTGGTAGTCCGTTCGCCTGAAGCCACATGGCTTGGGTTAGACCGAGAACAAATGAGAGACCGCCAGAGAGAAGAACCAGTATGGGGAGAACTTGTGCAGTATCTGGAAGGTGGTAGAATCCCTGCTAAAAGATTACCAAAGAATACGTCAGATCAGTTTGCCTTGGTAGATGAGATATTACATTTTGTACGCGAAAAGGCGAATGGTAGTCTTCATTATAGTCTCATAGATCCTCGTACCTTAGTTGTTCAGGCTCTAAAACACGCCCATGAATTGACAGGTCATCTAGGGCAAAAGAAAACTATTAAGAAAACCGAAGAACTCTATTACTGGCAAAACCTCAAAGTTCATGTAAGCGAATATGTAAAGCAATGTGTAACTTGCCAAAGGTTCAAACAGAACACTGGATTGCAGCAACAGTGGAAGGAATTACCCCCAGTGAATAAACCACTGGAGAGGATTGGTATAGATCTCACTGACATGGTTGCTGGAGTCCAGGGTTATCGATATGTGCTTACAGTAGTGGACCACTATAGTCGCTTTGTTAGGTTCTTCCCCCTTACAACAAAACAGACCACACACATCACAGACAAACTTGGGCAGTATGTGGCAGACTATGGCACACCCCGTGGGATTGTCCCGGACAATGGAGGTGAGTTCATCAGCCAAGACTTTCAACGGTTCTGCCAGTGACACCAAATCACTCTGTACTACACGACCCCTTATCATCCCCAAGAGAATGGAGTGACCGAGAGGATGCACAAGACTCTGAAGTCAATCCTCTCCGCCTTATGTCAGGGCCACCCTCTCCGCTGGCCCCAACTGCTCCAGTCCTGTCAGATCGCCATGAATCAGGCGGTACATACGTCTACGGGACAGCAACCTTACTTCGCCTTCTTCTCTCGACACCCTCCCAGACTGGTCAGTGAACCATTACCCTCAGTCGATGGCAAGGAAGACGAGATCACAGTTGCCTACGGATTCATTCTGGACACTCACCGGAAAATGTCGAGAAGATACCGAGACGTGGCTAATTGAAGGCGGAAGAACCAAGTGGTTGGAGTTGGAATCCTTGTGTGGATCAAGAAAGAAACAGTGTTACCTGGCACGTGTCGAAAACTAAATGTGAAATGGGATGGTCCCTATCGTGTAGTGGAAGTGTTAATGGACGGTAGTGTGTCCTTGACAGAGAATGTATTCACGGGGGAAAAGTTACAAAGAGCCGCCAGACAAGTAAAACCCTATTATGGAGGGGAAGAGTGGCTCTTGGAACTCCTGGATGAAGCATTTGTATCTGACCCAGTGGACGAACAATTACCGCCACGTGAAAGACGTCCTCCACATAGATTGATTGGAGAATGTTGATGTGTTGAAGAGTGGTGAAGTGTTGTTAAGCTGGTTATGGCAGTATCAAGTTAAGTGTTGGATAGGGAAATGTGTGCGGGTTGGACTGTCTGACTATTGACTGTGATAGATCAAGAGTTCAGAGAGTTTAATCTCGTGTCTGGGATTAATCGGAGTTCGTGCCATGGGCGCAGCCCAGTTCAGTGGGAATATTATGTTGCTTTAATTCGAGGGCAACCCTAGGAACTCCCTCAACTTACAGTCAACATGATCTAAGGTGTAACAGTGACTTCAGGACCTGACAGGCGCTCGTCAGTTACTTGGTGGAGAGCTGGAAACACAAGGATAAGTGAATGGAGCGTGAATGCGAGAGTAGGTTGTATGTATGGGAAGCACCCCTGGGACGATCCTAGCAGCGAGAGTACGGATCAGTCCAGGTGAGACGACCATGTTATCATTCAGGCAGGAGGTTGGCTGGGGCACATTTTTCCACTGAATGTTCGGGAGATCATTGGTGACAGGGAAGCGACCCCCTGGGGTACGCAATTTGCTCATGGACCAGCAGGTGCCACTTATGGGAGTATCGGGTAGTAAGAACACTATCTTATTCTGGAGTTCATAGGGAGTTTCACAGTCAAATTTGGTAGGTCTGTCCCGTCTGCACACACGTCTCTAAGAAGTGTAGAGGAATGAGTTGATTGTAGACTTCCGATGTTAAATTTTTTCCCCCCGAAGGATGGACCCATGTAGTGCCGTAATTTTAAGGGTAATTTAAGCATACTGAGGTTAATATAAGTGTAATATAAGTTAATATAACTGAATTATAAGTTAGCATAAGTATAATGTAAGTGTAGCCCTGAACCCCTGATTAATTCATCTACAATGGATAGGGAGTGATCATCAAACTCATATTTAGGCTTGTTCCTTGTTAATATTTATAGCAAAAGTGGAATACAGTAATCTTCCCACTATCCAACGTAATAGAGCCAAAGGCATGACCGGAAAGTGGTCTTGTCCGGAGAGTGGCCCTGAAGCTCCAGCACTGGTCATTCATGACCCTAACATAACCTAACCTAAATCAGAAAACCACCTACCTACCTCCCTACTGGATGTGCATAGCACTTATTTAAGTCCCCTTTCACATAAATAATGCACACAAAGCATTAATTAATTGAATTTTAACCAGAAAATGATGATTTAGAGGTAAGGCATAGGTGCTCACAACTTGCCAGCAAGTGTAAGTATCAGACATGGAAATCACTATGAAAATCATCATTTCTCACATCTTATGCACTAAAATATGGGATACAAAGAATCAAATAAATAAACAGTTACCAGAAAATTATGATCTAGAGGTGTGTAGGGCAAAAATGTTCACCAGTTGACTACACAGTAAACGTATGTAAGAGACATGGTAATCACTGAGAAAATCACCTTTTCACAGCCTGTGCACTCAAATATGGGACACAAAGCATGAAGTAAGTAAAAAGTAACCAGAAAAAATATGATTTGGAGGTGTAGAGCAAAAATGTTCACCAGTTGACTAGATAGTGAACGTATATGAGACATGGTAATCACTGAGAAAATCATCTCTTTCACAGCCTGTGCACTCAAATATGGAACACAAAGCATGAAGTAAATAAAAAGTAACCAGAAAAAATATGATTTACAGGTGTGTAGGGAAAAAATGTTCACCAGTTGACAAGATAGTGAATGTATGTAAGAGACATAGCAATCATTGAGAAAATCACCTCTTTCATAGCCTGTGCACTCAAATATGGGACACAAAGCATGAAGTAAATAAATTGTAGCCAGAAAAATTATGGTTTAGTGGTGTGTAGGGCAAAAATGTTCACCAGTTGATTAGATAGTGAATGTATGTAAGAGACATGGTAATCACTGAGAAAATCACCTCATTCACAGCCTGTGCACTTTAATATGGGACACACAGTATGAAGTATATAAAATGAAACCAGAGAATGAGGATTTAGAAGTGATTATGGAAAATATTTAGCAGTTGACAGTGTACTTACATGTCCATGGTGGTTGTTAATGAAAATTATCCCCCCTCCTTTAAGGTTTATACAGTGGTCATAATTGCTCTTGAAGCATGTCAAGTAATCCAGTGTTTAACTACACTTAATCCTTTGCACTGTGAATTATGATTATTTAAACGAGAACGAAAATACCGCAAATGATCCGACAGCCGTCCACTGTTCACAGGAGTTGACAGAGAACTAGCAGGAGGGGGGGAGCGCAGGAAGGGAGCTGGTCGGCACGCACGGGAAATTCATACTGACGTGGTAAAAAAAAATAGGATTTTTTTCTTTCTTTTCTTCAATTTTTGGGCATTTTTGGGTTTCGACCATCAGCCTACAATGTCCGAACAGTGAGGTAACCGATAGTGGTAATCCGGAAAGCAGAGAGATTACTGTACTAGTAATAGAAGAACTGTATGGAGCGAGATGGGAGTGAGAGTCGTAGTCAGTTCTCACAAAAGAGGCAAAAGTTTAAAACGAGTTTAATAATTGCGAAAGTTTGTATTCATACTTTAAATTCAGAATTTGTAAGTCAGGTTTGGTGTTATCATCTTTTTGAACTACATAGTAATGAATTAAAACTTAGTTAAATTCTAATTGCTGATAATAGACATTTGTAACGGCGAAATTTGCTTTACACTTGTGTTTAGTCATGTAGGCCAGACAACTGTGACACATGGTTATAATTAGTTTAAACTCGTTGGTTTAGGCTTCAGTATAATTGTCAGTCCCATACAATTACCATAAAATTTTAAACCTCGTAAGTCAGTTCGACTATGTATGGCGAGTGTGAACACCTTATTTCATATTCCTTGTTAGTTGGTGTAGATGGTAATCTTGCAGAGGAATATGTCAAAGTCAGTTCCGATGTTAGGACAACTGCGAGGGAAAGTATGTAGCCGGGAGTGACGCTCATTGTGATCCTTGACGTCGTGCTGTCCCCAGGTTAGTACAGTAAACCCTTCATAAGCCGAACTTTTAGAAGCCGGAATCTTCAGTTAGCCGAACTCAGACCGAGACCACGTATGAAAGTAGGCCGAAATGCGAAAGTAGGGGGAGAAATGGTGCCAAGCGGACTCGTGGCGCCAGTCTGCTGCTTGCTTTTGGAGATGGTAGTTGTGCCATTCTTACTGTCATTCAGTGCTGAACAGTGCTCTCCTTTGCCTTCTGCCTTGCCATGGAAGGTTCATAGCTTAAAAGAAGCGATACTGGTATCTCTAGTCGTAAAGGAATGAAGCTAAAAAAACAAAAATGTGCGCGTGTGACAGTGTAGTGATCATGATTAAAGTTCAGTACTATTATTACTGAAAGTGTTACATTGCAGTCTATTACAGTGATTACATTTAAGTTTAGTTCTTAATATAGAGTGAAATAAATACTGGGTACTGTTTAGAATTTACGTTAAAGTATGAACTAACCCACCTCCACCAACTCCGTCTCCAAAACAAAACAAACTGCCAAACTTCGAAGAATCTACTGCTTCTAATGAAAGGTGTTACATTGCAGTGTATTACAGTGATTACATTTAAGTTTAGTTCTTAATATAGAGTGAAATAAATACTGGGTACTGTTTAGAATATACATTACAGTATGAACTTAACCACCTCCACCACCTCTGTCTCCAAAACAAAACAAACTGCCAAAGAATCTACTGCTTCTAACGAAAGGTGTTACACTGCAGTCTATTATAGTGATTACATTTAAGTTTAGTTCTTAATATAGAGTGAAATAAATACTGGGTACTTTTTAGAATTTATGTTCAAGTGTGAACTCAACCACCTCCACCACCTCCGTCTCCAAAACAAAACAAACTGCTGACGATCTTCTGCCTCTAACGAAAGGCAAATTATGTGCACTGAATTCTTTCTTTTTTGTCTTTCTTTATTAATTTATACACTGTATATGCTCCTTTACTTTAGTGTTAAGAAGACAAGTAATAAGTATTGTTATTGCAATTTGGGGGGGTGAAAATCCATCTCCAACACACGTTACCGACAGTCGGTACTGCCTCTGTGAATGATTTTCTACCAATTAACCACTTCAGTACTGTGACGTCTATTTCTACTTTATTTACGCTTCCTCCAGCCGATTTTATGGCACTCAGGACTGGACTCACATACTGAAGGGGCTAACGAAGGCTGTACCAACCCCGTGCACTTCCACAGATCCAACCTACACTGACTAAAATTGTCTGGTGGCAGCAAGAACAAAATGAAAATACACCCAGCACTGAAGGGGTTAAATGTATATTAAATGCACTATATTGTTTTTTGTCATAACTAATTTATTTATATATGCTTCTTTAATTTAGTGTTGAAAGGACAAGTAATAGGTATTGTCTTAGCAATTTTGGGGGGTGANTGTGGTATCAATTTATGAAGAACCTTTGGAATTAGTGTGTATGTTCCAGACTTAGTGGAGCATTTTGTGGAGGTAGTGTCTCGGGGAGTTAGTTTGACGAGACCGTTACAGACCATGAGAGTATTAGATACGCACGAGATAGAATTTTTTTTGAACACTGTATTAGGCTAAGAGGTGAAGTTATACATATATATTAGTGTATGTAAATGTGTAATTGGGCATATATCCAACTGTGTAGTACACTATACATCTCAGTGTGATAATATTCCAAGTATTCAATCAGCTGTGGTGAACACAAGCTTGAAATATTTGATCCTTGTTATATTTAGTCTACCCTGTGATAATCTCAGTGGGAAAGAGAATTTATATATTTCTGTTTTCTAGGATATTCATAGTCTGAAAAGTAACCCATGTTTTATTTGATCAATATCTAGATTTCTTATATTGTATGTTTAGACTTAGTAAATATTAGATTAAGTTTTATTGTGTCTGAACTATTTTACTCTGGGAAGTTTATTAGTGAGATTGAGTGGCCCGCAAGGTGTGTTGCTATCTTAAGACTCACGCACTCTAAACTATTCAAGCTACCCTAGTCACTTATTCGCAAGGCCTCAGTGCTCTATATCTTACTTTACAGGAGCTAACAATTCTTTTCTGGCATTCGCTGGGTGGTGGCAGCCTACTCTTGTACCTCTGATTCATAGTAATGGTATCTCTCCTTATTTTCAGTAATTAACGAGGCCCCCAATATTTTGGATCCTTACACTGGTGTCAAAGTGGTGGGATTGGTAATTTCCTACTTTTATATACAGTCACTGGTGGAAAATGTGGTGAGATCTCTTAATTTACGTTATTAATGGAATTTCAAAAATTCCGTCACGACACTAGCTCCAACTCCCCACCACTGACTAACCAAAACTGAAGTTAACAACATATATTAGCCTAAACTGAGAAAGACCCTACAATAAGTCAAGTTGATCATATTTAATATAAATAACTGAAACTTACACTACTCAGAAAAAGAAATAATGAAAAAGTGCAAACTCGCAATTCTAAAAATCTAATTACAGAAACTTCCTCATTCCAAAATAATTTTCATGCAACAGGAGGTTTCTTCATATCATCTCTCCTTACACAACTGATCCATATTTGATGACAAAGCTTTGTGTGAACATGTATAGGAATGGATGATAAATTACCATTACAGGTACAATACAACATCCTAAATCCAAACAACCAATTTCCAAAAACCTCCACTTTCCAAAATATTTTATCATGGAATACTGGGGCATTGATATCACATCTCCTCACACAATTGCTGCATATCTGATGACAAGGTTCTTTTGTAGGCATGCTAAAGAGTAGACAACACATTACTTATGCAGATACTTAAAATTTCTTTCCTGTTCACTGTACAGTGATCCCTTGATTATCACGCATAATTGGTGCTGCGCCTGGTGCATGATAACGAAATTGCACAATAACAAAAACATAGAACCTATGGGATTTATCCTAACTGGTACCAGGCATGCCACTTGCATATCCAAATTTCCCCTTTTCATATTGTTTCATTTCATTTATAAAGGCTCCAACATGCTTGCATGCATCGGCCTTAGTCACCTAATGGTGTTTCTTCATGCTGCTCGATCTCTAGCAACCTTGCTATCTAGTCCCTTATCTCTAACGTCACACCCTATGACCTCATCCCAGGTCTTTTTCGGTCTGCCTCTCACAGCCCTACCCACAATGTTCACATTTCTCATTTTCTGCACCCAACTGTTATCTCCCATCCTCTCAACATGCCCAGACCACCTCAATCTACCTCTCCTCATCACAACACCAGTACATTCCAGCCCCATCCTTCCTCTTAACTCTTCATGGTAAACCTAGCCCCTCCAGGTCTCACTTCAAGGACACAATGCACATCAACCTAATTATTGCCATTTCTGTTCATTTAAGCTTGTGAAAATTGTCTTCCTTTACTGCCCAGGTATCACAGCATTACACTCCTAAAAATGCCACATACAATGATCCCTTAGCAAGGAGGGAGAGGCCTCTCAGTGTCAGGAGAGGCAACAGCTCCCTGAAATTCTTCCAACCATTCCTCACTCTAGCCACAAAGCTGCTTCAGTCCCACCTCCAGCACGTAACATGTCTCCTGCATAACAAAACTCATTCACACACTTGATATACTCACCAGCAAGATCAATTCTATCATGCCTGACAATCTCCACATGCTCTCCTCAAAGCATCATACACATGAAATCAGCATTATCTCGCAGTCTACCTCTGATAACACTCCATCTCTTAAGCACCCATTTGTCACAAACACTGCACAAGACTGAATTACTTATCTCATTCCCTTGTAGCAAACTGCACATGGCCACTCTCCCTTAGATACCATCACCTTTGTTTTATCTGTATATACTCTCAAGCCCTTGTACCCCATACTACTCTCCACTTCCTAAATCTTTCCTCCGACTCCCTTTTATTCTCTGCAGTCAACACCAAATCATCGGCATACAATATCTCGCACAGCAGTCCATTTCTGAAGTCACGTGAGAGGGCTTCAAGCACCATGATAAACAATAAGGGGCTCAAGACTGGCCCCTGATGCACATCAACATTCACAGAAAATTCATCACTCAAATCTCCTTTCACTCTCACCTGGGTGTGAGCTCCCAGATACATAGCCATAACCATTCCAACCAGCCACTCTTCGATCCCAAGCTTTCTCACTGCCCATTTCACCACCTATCTAGGGACTCTGTCAAAGACCTTCTCCAAATCATCAAAAACAAAGTACAGTCCCTTTTCTTTCCTAAATATTTTTCCTGAAGCTGTCAAATAAAGAATATAGCACCAGTAGTCCCTTTGCCCAGCATAAACCCACACTGCATCTCATCAATATTCCCTCTTTCTTAAATCACACCTTCCAGGAATCTTTCCATTATCTTCATTGCCTGGTCCAAAAATTTTAAGCCTCTATAGTACCCTCCTTCCAAGGCATTACCCTTTCCCTTGTACACCTTTACAGTGACACTCTTCAGCCAATCATCTGGGACACCATACTCATATAGAATCATATTTATCAAATCAGTAACTAACCCCATTTCTCTTTCTCCTGAGGCCTTCAGCATTTCAGCGGTTAACCAAGACACACCTGCCACCTTCCCCACTTGCATCCAGCCTACTGCCCTGCTCACAGAAGCAGCATCAATTAAAGGCCATGATAGGCCAAACACTCAATCTGCTAACTCCAAACCTCCACTGTTCCAGTCAAACTCCTAATTCAACAACTGGTTATAGTGCTCTCTCCAGGCATCTTTACTATCCTCACTGTTCGCTACAACTTTCTCTTCATCATTCTTCACACACTACTCACCTATGATATCCCTGTTCTCCCCTCAACTGATCTATCACCTTAAATATCATAGTCTTCCTTTTCACATTCCTTAGGTTATCCAGTAGAAGCTTCTGAGACGATTTTGTCCTGTATGCCTCTTTTCTTGCCCTATGCTATTACAACAATTTATACCCACTAAATACATATATACTCTTATGATAAGTACTGTATCAGAAACACACACTGACATGGTTAGGTTAACAGAAAATGAAGAAATGGACACAATAAGGAAGAAACACATGCCATACAGAGATGTGAGATGAGCCTAAGGAAAGGGGTCCTGAGACCAGGGGGTGGAGTGTTAGTGGTCTCCACCACCTGGGATTAACTCCTCAGGTAGGGCTTCATCTTTGAATCCCCTAAAGCCAACAGAAATCATAGATTCTGTACAATCATTGTTGGCAGAAACCAGCTCAGGTGCAGAATAACAAACTTTTTTAGCCAAAAATTGTGCGATATCGGCAAGAGTGCAGATTTACTTCTAGCACTGATAATGAAAACCACTACAACCAAGTGCACGATAACCATGAGAAGATCACTGCACTCTAGACTATTTATTACACGATCTTCTCATATTTAACGCTGTGAATCCACTTACTGAGATATTCACTGTTCAGTAAAGCCTTTGAAACCAAGCATTCTGGATTGAGTTTGTGTAGTACAGTACTTAGTTCTATGTTGTTGTTGTTGCTGCTCAACATTAGTCCATCTGAACAAGCAGATCCATCAAATGCAAGAAGGCAAGAATCCCTATGGGGTTGTCCCTTATGTTTCCCACACAGCTGATGGTCTGTCTGTGTTTTGGTATGGTATATGCTGTGCAGTGCTCAACATGCATGTTATGTTGTGTGGGTCTGTTCTCCAAACTGGGCAAGTGTCATCTGTGATTCCACCCAACCGAAGTCTAAGCTGGCAGCTAAGAAGGGCTGGATGATGTCCTGATCTAAACTTACCTTAATGTACTCGATCATATCTATTTAAGGACACCTGCGATGGGTGGACGTCAGGAGGTGAGCTTATCATACAGTGTTCTGATCAAGGTGTTGCACTGCCATGTGTGTGAAGTGATTGTGTAGATATTCTTCACTGCCAGTTTTGGAATGTCTGGAGCTGGGATATTGCTGCTAAGGGTTTGATAATGTTTGTGTGGTTATTATTTGATATGCCTAGGTGTGGTGCGAGTCAGTCATGTAATGATGGGTGTTGTGTACTGGCAGAGACTCCTGCACAGAAATGTGTGCCTCTTGTATCAAGGTAGCCTCTGATAGACAGAACTTTAGTTTCAGGGTGTAAATGACCTGTGAGAGTGGTTTTGGTGCAGCCAGTGGTGATGTGTCGGGATGTGTTCTGTATGGTCTGCAAGGTAGGGTAGTGTACGGTACTGTAGCGTACTGTATGGTTATTATGGTGTTTAACTGCATATTAGGCAATGTTTGTGGACGGCCGTAATGTAGGAAAATCATGCATGTACTTGGCTGAAGAGTGTGCATGAAAGAACGGCGCTCTGCGGAACTCTGTTAGGGAAATACGTGTTCGTGATAGCTTGACCTGGAATATAACATGTGCTTGACTACCAGACAAATAGTTGGCAAGCCACCATTTGGTGTTGTTCTCTATGTTGTGCTATACATCTCAATTCATTTCTGCCAGGGGATGGCATGAAAGGCTCTATAAATACCTGCTGTTGAGAGAAGTATGCATTGTGTGGGTGTCAAGGAGTTGATACCATCAGACACACTTTGTGTAAGATTAGCCAGTAAGGTGTTAGTAGAGCGTATCACTGCAAATCCGTGTTGTGAAGGAGCACTAGGGACATGGGGTGTGATCTGTTGACAGTGAGTTGTTCGGCTATTTTGGATGGTGTGCTAAGTAATGTTATGGGTCTGTATGAAGATGGGTTTGTTGAACCCTTGTTTGGTTTATGTATTATGAGAATGCTAGTGTATGAGTATGGTATGAGTAGTTGCTGATGTTTGTGATGGCCTGGATGCCTTGTGGTCCCAAACGTTTCAGGTTGCTGATGTCATCCAGCCTTGTGCTTGTGATTCTTTGTTTTCTTGATAATGTTACATGTCTTCTCTGGAGTGAAGGGGGTTGCACTGTTGTTGAGAGGAATGCCTCTGTTGAGATGATTGTTTTTTGAATGAAATGTGCATGTCTGTGTTATGTTAAATCTACCCCGAGATACGATACCCCACCTAGCAATGGGTTTCTACTTAACCAACTGCATTGGAGTATGCCTGTAGTTATGATGCAGGTGCATCAGGAAAAGAATTACAAAACATCTCCTGGCCCTACACTATGAAAAATGTCACAACAAATGATGTATGTCAAACACATGATGCACCTCACAGAAACCAGTTACCAACGTGGCGAAAGCATGCTAGATGCTGTAAACAAACATGTCAGCCAGTCGAAAACCAGGTGGTAATATACAGTATACCCAGAAATCTGGCATGGGAGTCAAAAGGAGTAGGAGATTAGTAGGAGGCAAAGGAGACTTAGGACAGTAGGAGACAGAGTAGAGTAGCAGGTTCGTGGCAAGTAAAAGATTAGCTGTAACTCTGACAATCAGTGGTTACATCACTCTGTCCATCACACAAATGCAGGGGTAGGCAGTGAACAATATAACTGTCACAATAAAACCCTTTAACCCCAGAGTGTCTCTACCTCACCTTCACTTATGATACAAGGTACACAGAGGAGGGGAGGGAGACAGAGAAAGAATCAACCTCGAGACGAGAGATAAAACCCACAAATACACAATCTCCATGCTATCCAACACCTCACAACTCTACATCTACTGGTGACACAGGTGCCTCACCCATCTCCTAAGTTATGACTGTTATCTACATTTGGCAGCAGCAGTAATCAGCAAAGCTCTACGATACCTGGCACTGGCAGCAACAATTCTCTATAATTATCCATATTATTGACACTGGTGGCACCTATCTACACATATGTGTGTGGGGGGGGACAATTGTGTTTAAGGCAGTTGTGTTGCCTTATGAGGCATGCAATCTCCAGTGTAAAGTCTGGGTTGTAATATCTTCTACTGCCTCATGGAATGTGTTTTTCTACAGTGAGTATGATGTCGGTAAACTTTGTAATAGGCCCATTAACGATCGTGGTGAGTGTGTTGCATAGTGTACGGTAGTATTGTTCTGTTTCTTCAATGAATAATGTCCAGTCTGCTTTCTTGTAGTACAGTATGTGTACAAGGGGGATGAGTGCTCAGAAATGGACTGTGTTTCTCTGGTGATAATGATGGTGAAATGATCTGAAACAAGTTTGGATTCCATCTGCCAGGTGGTGGTGAGTGAAGTGTTTGTGAACAGAATGTGATGTCCACTGAGGAGGGGATGCAATTTCCTTAGTGTTGTATGAGGTGCACTTAGAGCTGTCAATGAGAATCATTTCGTTTCGTTTACAAACGCTCCAACGTGCTTACACGTGTTGGCCTTGATCATCTAATGGCAGCTCTCCATGCTGCTCGATCTCTGGCAGCCTCCCTATTCAGTCCCTCATCCCTGAAATCACACTCTATGACCCTGTCCTAGGTCTTTTTTGGTCTGCCTCTCACAGCCCTATCCCCAACGTTCGCACTTCTCACTTTCTGCACCCAACTGTCATCTCCCATCCTCTCCACAAGCCCAAACCATCTCAATCTACCCTTCCTCATTACAACTGCAATACACTCCAGTCCCATCCCTCCTCTCCACTTTTCCATCATAAACCTAGCCACCCAGGCCTCACATTCAAGGACACACTGCACATCCACCTAATCACTGTCATTTCTGTAAGTTTGAGCCTACGAATACCCTACTCCTCTACTGTCCAGGTTTCACTACATACAGCATTACAATACACTTCTAACACATGCCACATACAAAGATCCCTTAGCACTGGGGGAGAACCCTCTCAATGTCAGAAGAGGCAACAGGTTCCTGAAATTCTTCCAACCACTCCTAACTCCAGCTCCACCTCCAGCACATAATATGTCTCCCAAGTAACAAAAGTCATCCACACACTCAAGAGATGCACCAGCAAGATCAATCCTTTCACACCTGACAATCTCTACATGCTCTCCCAGACACACAACATACATGAAATCAGGATCCAGTTTATCTTACCAGCCACAGGCGAGTACCTAGAAATTTTTACCAGCCAAGAAAAATTTTTACTAGCCAGAGGAAAATTAACAAATAGTTTGTCAGCTTGGAAGTTATTTATTGTAGCCCAGGATAAAAATAAATAATAGATATGCTTGTATATAAGCATAAATATGGAATTTGTATACCGTACACAAATTCCATATTTATTTATTGCTTAAAATAACGAATCTCATCTTTCATTGTCTGCACAGTCGTGTGCACCAGTTCCACAGCTTTCACATGGTTGGCATAAGTGGTTGCGATGGTTAAACCATTTTTTTTTTTTTTGTAGTTGAATAATGGGTAAAAATTTAGTGAATGGAATTTCTTCCACTGCCAGCATGTATGCAGTGGTAACTTTCAACTTCAAATCTTCATAATCTTTATCTTCTTCCTTCTTTTGCTGACCTTGGAATGTCTTGACTATGTTTCCTTGACCTTGGCGATTCAATTCAGCATCACGCATTTCAATATGCTTCCTGCTCTTGCCATGATAAACCATGTTTTGTTTTTTAAAATTCTGAGATCCAGTTACGAAATCTGTTTTGCCGGCTGCAGTTGCATTTTTCATGCCAATGGAATATTTCATTTTGTTTTCGTTTTCATCATACATATGCAACGTAAATTCTTTCTTCCATTTTGGAAAAAGTGTTCTCTGTGATCCTTTTTTTCAGGGAGGCGACGAGATTGAGGTTGACGCCGAGGGTTTCATACGGTTCATGTTGGAAGCAAGCGACGCTACTCCTCGTCAGCTGACTACGGCAACATTGATCATGTCATCAACGAGTGAGAGACAGCGTCTAGCGACTGTTATGATGGCAAGCTGTTTTTAATAGAGTTGCCAGATTATTAATGTTTTTTTTTTTTTTTTTATCATAACGTTTCTTAATATGAAGCAATGGTTAAAGAAACAAGTTTTATTAAAATTTTATATATAAAACTTCAACTCGCCACTGGCGAGTGAGAAATAATTTTTACCCGCCATGTTATTTATTTATTTATTTTTTATTTTAGTGGTAGGTGATGGCGACCATCATCCACTCACTTGATGTAGTGCTGCCTACTTCTTCCTTAGCCTTTATCATTCTTTTTCTGTGCCTGCCCTCCTTTCTTCCTATTTCTCCTATATTTCCTGTCACTTCTTACTGCTTTTCTTTCCTTTACAGGTGGCATTACATTGAGTGACAAGCCAAATGGTTTCCTGTAAGCCAAGAAACCATTTACAACGCTGGGTGGTAACCATATAACCAAACCATACGTGCTCCCTACGTGTCAACAAGTGGGTTGGTGGAGGGTTAGTGCCCCTCCCCGTAAAATAAATAACTCAAAGTCAAATGGCCACCCCTTACGGGATTATGGTGTCTGGCAATAGATAGATAGATAGAGATTTTTTATTTATTTATTATGCAAGGAAGAAGGAACCAAAGGCCATGGGCCCACAAACCATTCCTTGCAAGAATAAACAAAAACAACACAAAAGAGAGCCAAATTCAAGATCCGTTCATTTTGAGATGCCTGAACACACTGCATTTGAAAGACTGGAGATTATAGGAAGTAGGAAATACAGACAGAGGGAAGACAGTTCCAGAGTTGACCAGTTGCATAAATGAAGGACTGGGAATAACGGTTAACTCTTGCATTAGAGAGCTGGACAGAAAAGGGATGACAGGTTGTTGCTAGACGGATACTACATGCCTGTCATAGAGCTGGAGGGATGCAAGCAGACAGTTCAGAGGAACAGTGACCATTGAAGTAGTGATAGAAAAGAGATAAAGATGCAACAATGCGGCGAAGAGACAAAGGTTGAAGGGAGCTAGTAAGAGGAGGAGAGTTAATGAGACGAAAAGCCTTTGACTACACCCTATTGAGAAGGGCTGTATGTGGGGATCCTCCCCACACGAAAGTTGTACTCCAAACAGGGACGAATAAAACCCGTGTATAAAGTCAGCACCTGTGTAGGGGTAAAGAAGGTTTGGAGTCGGCTTAGCACACCTAATCTCTTGGAGGCAGATTTCACAAGAGATGTAATATGTTCTTTCCATGATAAATCCCCAGTGAATGAAACCCCAAGCATGTTCAAGGATGATGCAGGACTGAGATGGACATTATTAAACATCAGCAGGTACTCCTGTGGAAGGTTTTGTCTGGTTGACAGGTGCAAGAACTGAGTCTTTGATGCATTAAAAATAACAAGATAATTTTTACCCCAGTCAGAGATACGAGCCAAGTCAGACATTAGGTGTGCCATAGCCTCATCCCTTGTTTGTTGAAGTAACTGCTAAGATGGGAGTTGCGGGAACCGAATGGAAAGGTGAAGGGTGGAATCATCAGCATATGAGTGGATAAGGTTAGATGTACAGCTTACAAGGTCATTGATGAATAAAAGGAAGAGAGTTGGTGATAGGACAGAGCCCTGAGGAACACCACTGTTGATAGATCTAGGAGAAGAACGGTGGCTGTCTACAACAGTGGCTATAGAACGACCAGAAAGGAAGCTAGAGGTGAAGGTGCAGATAGAAGGATAGAAACTGCAAGAGGGCAAATAGAAATTAAAGATTTATGCCAGACTCGAAAGCCTTTGATGTGTCAAGCACAATGGCAAAGCTTTCACCAAAGTCCCAAAAAAAGGATGACGAGGAGTCTGAAAGGAAGGTAAGAAGATCACCAGTGGAACGTCCCTGATGGAACCCATACTGACGATCAGAATGAAGGTTGTGATAGGAAAGATGCTTTAAAATTTTTCTGTTAAGAAAAGCAACTGGATGTTAAAGCAACTGGACGATAGTTAGAGGGTTGGGAATGGTCACCCTTCTTTGGGACTGGCTGAATGAGAGCAAACTTCCCGCACGAAGGAAAGGTACAAGTTGATGGACAAAGGCGAAAGAGTTTACCTAGGCAGGGTGTAAGCACAGAAGCACAGTTCTTGAGAACAACAGGAGGGACTCCATCAGGACCATATGCCTTGTTAGTACTGAGGCCAGTGATGGCTGAAAATACATCAGCTGAAAACATTTTAATGCCAGCCACGAGGAAGTTAGAGGGGGGAGGCGATGGAGGAACAGCACCGGAATCGTCTAAGGTGGAATTGGAGGAGAAAGTCTGAGCAAAGAGATCGGCTTTATCAGTAGAATAAATAGCTACAGAGCCATCACAGCAGAAAAGAGGAGGGAAGGATGATGAGGAAAAGTTGTTAGAAAGGTTTTTGGCAAGGTGCCAGAAGGAGCGTGAAGAATTTGAGTTGGAGAGTTGGGAACATTTAGTGAGGATGAAATTATTTTTAGAAGAACGAAGAACAGACTTAGCACGATTCCGGGCAGAAACATAAGAAGGATGTGATTCAGGGGTGGGTTGGCTCCGGTACCTTTTGTAGGCCCTCTCCTTGTTGCGGACAGCATTAGGGCAAGTGTGATTAAACCAAGGCTTTTTTGCATTAGACAAAGGATATTAGAAAGGAATGTATGCTTCCATGCCCGAGAGAAAGACCTCCGTAATGCGTAAGGCACACGCAGATGGCTCCCGGCCATGGAAGCAATAATCATTACAAGGAAAATCAAAGAAGTACTGCCTGAGGGCCTTCCAATCTGAATCTGCAGCTCCAAAGTGCCACAGACGACGTTTCTTTGGAGAGTCCCCAGCCTGCACCGGAGCAATAGGACAGGTTAATATAATAAGGTTATGATCGGAGAAGCCCAACGGAGAGAAAAGATTAACAGTGTAAGCAGAAGGATTAGTTGTAAGGAAAAGGTCAAGTATGTTGGAGCTCTCTCCAAGGCGATCAGGGATACGGGTAGGGTGCTGTACAAGCTGCTCTAGGTCATTAAGGATAGAAAAGGTATAGGCTTGTTCACCAGGTGGATCAGTGAAAGGAGAGGAGAGCCAAAAGTGGTGGTGAACATTGAAATCTTCAAGAATGGAGATTTCAGAGAAAGGAGAAATGGATAGAATGTGTTCCATCGTAGAAGTAAGATAGTTGAAGAAATTTTGATAGTCAGTAGAATTAGGCGATAAGTAAACAGCGCAGATATATTTAGTCAGAGAATGACAGGAGAGCCGAAGCCAGAGAGTAGAGAATTCAGAAGAATCAAGTTTAGGAACACGAGAGCAAGATAGGTTGTTGCGTACATATACACAACAGCCACCTTTGGCTTTGAAATGAGTATAGAGAAAGCTGGAGGGATACAGGTAAGGGTTTGCTGTCAGTTGCCCAAACAGCTGAGTCTAAATTAAGAAGAGAAGGTGAGGTTTAGAGGAGGAGAGGCGGTGTTCCACGGAAAGAAAATTTGAGGAAAGGCCGCGAATGTTGCAGAAATGAAGAAGAAGTGAGTCAGACAGTGGTTCCAGGCATAACTCATCACTGGGAGAGGGGCAGATGGTGGGGGCATTTGTGGTCCCTCCCCCCCCCCGGGGACTCCAAGGCACTGTTAGTTTTTGCCATTTTTGTGAATTTTCAAAAGGTTGTGTAGTGTGTACTGTGCCTGTAGTTTGGTGGTGACAATTAGAGAAACTTGTATTGGAGAGCATGCTGGCCTACTCTCCAAGTAACTGAAACACTGAAAAAATTCAGCAAAGGCGGATGGTCGGGAACTAGTCCCGAGGGCTGATGAAACGGGAGCTCCAGCTATCCCTATCATCAGCTTTCCATCCACCTTGGGAGTACTGCCCTGTTCGACTGGTGCTACAGTCTACTCACCATGGCGAGTAAAATATTCGCAACTTTCAGGCCTGGGATTATCTCACAATCTATCTATAATACCACTTCATTTCTTATGTACCCACTTATCACAAACACTGTACAAGATGGAATTACTTCTCATTCTCCTGTGACAAACCCCACATGGCAACACTCCCTCTTCTCTGACAGTACTGTCACTAACACTAGATACCATCACCTTTGTTTTATCTGCATTTACTCTCTCTAGCCCTTGTCCCCCATACCATCTCTCTGCTTCCTAAATCTTTCCTCTGCTTCCCTTTCATTCTCTGCAATGAACACCAAATCATCAGCATGGGGGAGGTGGTGGCTCAATCGGTAGAGAGATGGCCTGTAGTCCTACCCAACCCAGGTTCAAATCCCCACTGGGGCAGAGAACAGTGTAAGGACTTGAATTTCATAAAATCAGACTTTACTGATCTACCAGAAGACCCGCCAACATGTCGTAAAAATACCCCCACTAATACCAATACAGTAGTCCTGTATGAGACAGCCCTAGCATGTACAGTATTCAATATGTACGGTGGGTGTTAACACCAAAGTGGTGACATGTGGAGGTGTATAGTATGCAGAAGGACTACTGGGCCTTTGGAGCAGGCTGTGAAGCCTATACCCAGACACACACACACACACACACACACAAAAAAACAATATCTCCCACGGCAGTCCATTTCTGAAGTCATGTGAGAGGGCTTCAAACACCATGATAAACAATAAGTGGGGAAAAAAAACAATATCTCCCACGGCAGTCCATTTCTGAAATCATGTGAGAGGGCTTCAAACATCATGATAAACAATAAGGGGCTCAAGACTAACCCCGATGCACACCAATATTCACAGAAAACTCATTACTCAAATCTCTATTCACTCTCACCAACGTGCACATATTTTTGAGTTGTTAAGCAAAGTTGTGGCCTTGGCAGCTGTTTGACTGTTTACATCTATCTATCTATCTATTGCCAGACGCCACAATCCGTAAGGGGTGGCCATTTGACTCTGAGTTATTTGTTTTACAGGGAGGGGCACTAACCCTCCACCAACCCACTTGTTGACACGTAGGGAGCACGTATGGTTTGGTTATATGGTTACCACCCAGCGTTGTAAATGGTTTCTTGGTTTACAGGAAACCATTTGGCTTGTCACTCAATGTAAAGCCACCTGTAAAGGAAAGAAAAGCAATAAGAAGTGACAGGAAAGATGGGAGAAATAGGAAGAGAGGAGGGCAGGCTCAGAAAGAGAATGATAAAGGCTAAGGAAGAAGTAGGCAGCACTACACCAAGTGAGTGGATGATGGTCGCCACCACCTACCACTAACTGTTTACATACAGGCAGTATTTTTAGCATTAAATCCACAGCAATAACAGAAGTGGGTGTTTGTGTTAGGAGGAGGAACTGAGGGTTGTATTGCACTGGCACAGCATGGAAGTGTCAGGGAGAATGTAAATATTAAAAATGCTGATTTCTTGTTTGGGACCAGATTTGACACTTAAGTGACTACTGCTAATTTTGTGTCATTCTGGAAAAGTGACTGTTTGTTTGTGTTGTGTCTTTGTAGAGGAATGATGTGTGAAAATGAATGTAATGAGGCCTTCTCCATGACCCTCAGTTCTCTCTGAATAGATGTGTGAGGAATGTTTGATATTTAATGTGTGTGTGTGTGTGTGTGTGTGTGTGTGTGTGTGTGAGGAAAATATTTCTGTGTGTACTGTGTTTTTCATGTGTTATATAAAGTTCCTTCTTTCAGACAGCAGGCACATAGTGTACTGTAGGGCTGGGCAGGAATCAATTCCAGAATCGATTCCTGTGTGATTTCTGAAGTTTTTCTGTGGAGGCCATCAACATTTAGCTGTACACCAGGCCCTCCACATTCGCGGGGGGTTAGAGAACACAGACCCCCGCAAATGTGAAATTTTCGTGAATGTTTGGTGCACCCTCCCATAAATGCCTCTACAGCTGCAAATCACCCCCTATGAGCAAGTGTGCACATACTGTACCTAATAAACCATATCTGGGACCTGAAAGTAGCATATCACAAATAGCTAATGACTTGCCCTCATGTGAGTGTGGGCAAGTCATCAGATACATATACAGTAATCCCTCCAAGATCCGACATAATAGTGCCACAGGCATGTCCAGATCTTGGGATTGTCCGGGTCTTGGGCTTGAGGCTCCCGGATAGGTACTTATGGACCCTAACCCAACCTAACTCAGTAAATCACACATAACCCCCAAGCAGACATGCATGGCACCTATTTAAGACCCAATTTCAGACCCTAAACAAACCAATAAGGGACACACAGCATGAAATAAATGAAATGGAATAAGAAAATCAGGAATTACAGGTGATTATAAAAAATATTCATCAGTTCACAGCATAATGAACATCCTAACCAGACATTACCCTCACCTTTTCCAGGCCCTAAACACACCAATAGGGTAGCTACAGATAGGATGAAATAAATGAAATGGAATAAGAAAATCAGGAATTACAGGTG
>JAGKTI010007344.1:0-10944 GCA_018397915.1 Birgus latro
GAAGCCTTCCGACACATAGGAGCTGTACTCTACACAGGAGTGAATAATACCCGTGTATAAAGTCAACAACTGTTTAGGGGTCAAGAAGGTACATAGTCGGGTTAGCACACCTGATCTCTCGGAGACAGATTTTACGAGAGATGTAATATGAGCTTTCCAATATAATTTCTGAGAGAACGAAACCCCAAGTACGTTTAGAATGATGCAGGAATTAGCCAGATATTATTAAACAATAGCGAGTATTCCTGTGGAAGGTTTTGTCGGGTAGATAAGTGTAAAAATGGAGTTTTTGATGCATTAAAAACACCAAGATTACTTTCACCCCAGTCAGAGATACGAGCCAAGTCAGACATTAGGTGTGCCATAGCCTGATCATCCCTTGTTTGTTGAAGTAACTGCTGAGATGGACTTTGCGGAAACCGAATGGAAAGGTGAAGAGGGAATCATCAGTGTACGAGTGGATAGGATTAGATGTACAGTCTCCAGAAAAAAAAAAAAAAAACAGCGACCAGCTCGACGAGCAAGTTGGTATATGTGGCATCGCCGCACTCTCACTTTCACCTGCCCCCCTCCCTCGTTCTCATTCATTCATCTACCCTCCACCCTCCCCACATCCAAGGGCAAGATAGTCAGGCCTACTCACATTGTCTCAATCACTCTTCCATCATCCATTTGTCCTGGGAAATAATGGTTTTGTTATGATAACGAATAAAAACACATTACACCGTGTTTTTATTCCATAGCATAGTTATTTATACACCACGATCTGAACGCAGGGTGGTATAAAATAGTAATATATTCGTATGGTAGATAGGTCTGTAATCATACAATTTATCATTTTGACGGTTGTATCCAGTTAGTGTGAATTAAACAGTCGGTAGTAGTCTGTGGTGTATAGGGGGTAGCTGTTGTGGTGGGGGTATGGGGAGAGGGAAATGGGCCCGGGGTTAACGGCTCGGCCAGGGGTGGATAGTGTGTGTGTGAGTGTGTGTTCCACCAATGCTCATAAACACGTATTTATTATCACAATGAAGTGTTCATTACAATATTTTCCACTGCGCCATATATTAGTGATATTTATAGTTTAATGATATGGCAATTATGCATTTAATAATCGGTCCTCAGTAAGACCTTATTTCCTAAATGTTATTCAGTCAGATATGCAGTGCAATAGCGGATTTAAATACAGTAGAGGTTGAACGTAGCCTTTGACTCTGCAGGGTATGTCAGGCTAAAACACCAGATGTCTAGTAAAATTTTCAATATTGTCACTATACCTCATGTTATTGGGTTATAATACACTAGAGGTTGAACGTAGCCTTTGACTCTGCAGGGTAAGTCAGGCTAAAACACCAGATGTCTAGTAAACATTCAATATTGTCACTATACCACATGTTATTGGATTTTAATACAGTAGAGTTTGAACGTAGGAATTTGACTCTGCAGGGTAAGTCAGGCTAAAACACCAGATGTTTAGTAAACATTCAGTATTGTCACTATACCACATGGTATTGTAGGGCAACTGGAAAAGGGCGATAGCAAAGGTGGTGGGTGGTCCTACTCGGTGTTGACAGGGTTACCTTATCACTCCCCCAGTTACCCACAACATTCCATTATCATATAAATGCAATGTCTGACCCCATTGTTTCATATCGTTTTAAAATGTGTTCTTAAATACAGGCAGTTACTCTTCCTTATTAAATACTTGCATAACCAAAACCGTTTGCCCATTTTAACATCCTTTCCTCTTTGTGGCAATTGACGTGTCGGCTGACGATAATTAACGGGAAAAACCATGACCACACAGAGATAGAGGAAAGCAGTAATAGACATGGGACAGTTGAAGAGCAAATAATAATGAGGTTAACCTGACCGCTACTTCTATTATGTTGCTATAAGTAACACTGACCAGTGTGAACTGTAACTCGTCAAACCTTTGTTGAAAACGTTCTCGTTGAAAACGATTAAACTAAATTATCTTTTTTTTTTTTTTTTATGGCACGATAATGTTGATTAGCGTAAGCTGCAATCGAGACAAGTTTGTTTGGTTACTATGCAGATCATCCATTCGGCCAATTTGGTTCTTGGTTACCTTCTTCGAAATACGTCATGTTATAAACATCTGTCTGTTTATCTATCTATCTATTGCCAGACGCCTCAATCCCGTAAGGGGTGGCCACAAACAAATCCCCCTGTCGCTCTGTCCCCTGCCATTGCAGTGCCCTCCTCCCAGCTCACCCCCCCCCCCTCTTTCTCATATAACTCTGACTGAATAACATTTAGAAAATAAGGTCTTACTGTGGACCGATTATTAAATGCTTAGTTGCCATATGATTAACTTATAAATATCGCTATTATATGGCGCAGTGGACAATATCGTAATGAACACTTCATGGTGATAATAAATACGTGTTTATGAGCATTGGTGGCACACACACACACACACACACACTATCCACCCCTGGCCGAGCCGTTAACCCCGGGCCCATCTATCTCCCTCTCCCCATGCCCCCACCACAACGTGTGACGGCCAGCTACCCCCCATACACCACAGACCACTACCGACTGTTTAATTCACACTAACTGGATACATCCGTCAAAATGATAAATTGTATGATTACAGACCTATCTACCTTACGAATATATTACTATTTTATACCACCCTGCGTTGTGGTTTATAAATAACTATGCTATGGAGTAAAACACGGTGTAATGTGCTTTTATTCGTTATCATAATTTCCCAGGACAAATGGATGATGGAAGAGTGGATGAGACAATGCGAGTAGGCCTCACTCCCTTGCCCTTGGATGTGGGGAGGGTGGAGGGTAGACGAATGAATGGGAACGAGGGAGGGGGGGTGAAAGTTGGGGTGCGCCGATGCCACATATACCAACCTGCTCGTCGAGCCGGTCGCTGTTTTTTTGCTGGAGACTGTACAGCTTAGAAGGTCATTGATGAATAAATGGAAGAGAGTTGGTGACAGGACAGAGCCCTGAGGAACACCATTACTGATGGATTTAGGAGAACTGTGGCCATCTGCAACAACAGCTATAGAACGACCAGAAAGGAAGCTATAGATGATCGCACAGATATAAGGATAGAAACCGTAAGAGGGCAGTTTGGAAATTAAAGAATTACGCCAGAGTCGAAAGAAAGCCTTTGAAATGTCAAGTGCAATGGCAAAGCTTTCACCAAAGTCCCGAAAGGAGGATGACCAGGAGTCTGAAAGGTAGGTGAGAAGATCACCAGTGGAGCATCCCTGGTGGAACCTATACTGACAATCAGAAAGAAGGTTGTGACAGGAAAGATGCATTAAAGTTTTTCTGTTGAGAATTGACTCAAAAACTTTTAAGACACAGGATGTTAAAGCAATTGGGCGATAGAGAGTTGGGAATGGTCACCCTTCTTTGGGACTGGATGAATGGGAGCAAACTTCCAGCAAGAAGGAGAGGTACAAGTTGACAGACAACGGCGAAAGAGTTTACCTAGGCAGAGTGTAAGCAGAGAAGCACAGTTCTTGAGGACAACAGGAGGGACCCCATCAGGCCCATATGCCTTGTTAGTACTGAGGCCAGGGATGGCAGAAAGTACTGTACTGTTGTGCCCCATGTCCCCACACTGCCACAGGCCCCAACAGCAGTAGTTCAGTATAGGAAGGACTTTGCCCAGTGAGTTGTTCTTCCTATGGTCAGCCTTTAGGTGTACAGCACACAAGATCAGCTGAGGTGAAGATAAACACTGGCTTCTTAAAGTTGACTGTCTTTATTATCCACATAATTCCACTTAATGCTTTCCAACTTTACTTCACTATTCACACAAGCACTGGAGCTATACGATCTTTACGAACTGCAGTTACACTTACTGCCTAACAACACTGCTTTCACAAGTACCGAAAATACTGACACTGACCGAGGCCCAACTAAACTTAAACCTTAAAAACCTCCTACACTCTCATCCCCCATCCTTATATAACCTTGCATTACTCGAGAATGATCTATTTCTCCACAGTTCTGGTATGTGCTAGACCTTACCCGTCCCTAGCAACACAATTACCAATTAAGAGACATCAAACGTGCCAGAGTCTTCTTACATTACATACACTCTAAATCATTTACAAAACGAGTAAAATTACATAATTTAAAGAACAATCACGTAAATAAAACATTATAGAGAAAAAGAGCATAAAAATTAATGCAGAACTTACAAAATAAATATGCTCACTAACAGCAGGCAGTCTGGCAACTCTGACTCGTACCATCAAACACCTAAGCTTCATCGCTTCACTACCCTTTAACCTAAGAAGAAGAAGAAGAAGAAGACTCGGTGAGATGCTTCTCAACTTCCCAACTGGAAAATCTTGCTTCGTAACACTACCCCCTCCCTAGATCTTTGTCGTCCCGACAAAACTACACAGCATATACAAACATAAACCTTAATCCTAATGAAACATCTAACTATACACAAAGTTATCAGGTCTTCTTCTGTGCTGCTTCCGACAACATCCTTGCTCCTCCACACAGTCCACTCCTCCTGGAGGGTCTTGGTCCTCTTCCTGATTCACTTCTTCCCTCAGGAAACTGTCACCATCCTCTTGCATTTCAGCTCCGTGGTCCTCCTCAACATCCTCAACTGCAGGAGAGCATGATCTCTTGGAGACGCCCCAGCTGTACTGTCCTAGCCCATGGTACTGCCACAGACGATTCACATGTACCACCTTGGGGCGAGACTTCCTGCCTCCCCGAATCTGATACGTTACGTCTGACAGGCGGTCCAACAAAGTGTAAGGTCTATCCCACAGGTTCAGCAGCTTTGGTGACTGTTCCTTCTTATGCTGAGGATTGAATAACCAAACTCTTTTACCATCCTTGAAGCTCACCTCACATACCTTGGCATCATACTTGTACTTCATCACCTCTCCTGAAAACTTAAGGTCTCCTCGACGCACTTGAGAATGTAACTCAGCCAGCCTTTCCTGAAGATGCTTCACATAGCTGGAGGTGTCTGCAGGCAGCTCTTCATCAGGTGGTCTCCCCATTAACAAGTCAACAGATTGTGTAACTCACGGCCCAGCATCAGTTTTGCAGGTGTGTAGCCGGTAGACTCATGGGATGCAGACCGATATGCTATCAACAATACAATGCATGTAATTTCTGGTCCCATTCCGTTTGTCCCTCTGTGCAGTACTTTGCCAGTTCTTGTCCCAGGGCCCAGTTGAATTTCTCCACCATCCCATCTGACTGTGGCCTTAGTGGGGTCATCTTAGTCTTCTTGATTCCCAGTAACTTGCAGGATTCATGGAACACAGCACACTCAAAGTTTCTACCCTGGTCTGAATGTAGCTCTTGTGGCATCCCAGAATGACAGAAATACTGGTCAACCAACACCTGAGCAACAGTCGCAGCCTCTTGATCAGGGATGGCATAGGCTTCTGGCCACTTTGTAAAGTAGTCCATGGCGACACATATATACCAGTTTCCTTTTTCAGAGGGTGACAGAGGTCCAGCAATGATCAATGCGACTCTTTCCATCGGTGCACCCATTTGGTACAGCTGAAGAGGGGCACAACCAAGTTTCTTGGGTCCCTTCTTTGCACAGCATCACAGGCCCAACACCACTCTTCAACATCATGGTGCATGCCAATCCAGTAGAACCTCTGTCGCTGCAGGCTTAGAGTTTTCTTCACTCCCAGGTGCCCATTAGTGATCTGGTTGTTAGACTCATCCAAGATGCCAGACCTCATTTTCTTCAGAACCACCAGTTGCCAGTACTTGCTAGGGCCACTGGGTGTCTCCCACTGACAGTCCAGTAGTCTGTTGTTCAAACGAAGAAGATCCCACTGACTCCAGCAGCTCTCGGTAACAGGGCTGAATCTGGAAACCTCTTCCCAGGATGATCGCACTGTACTCCACTGCAACCATTCTAGCACTGGTTTTAAATCTGCATCCTCCATCTGCATCTTCTTCAGGTCTTCTGCATCTGACACTAGTCATGTCATTGCAGTACGGCTACATTTCTTGCTATAGTCTTTTTTTTTTTTTTTTACTATACTGCTGGCACTCTGGGTCACAAGGCCGACAACTCAGGCTGTCAGCATTGCCATGTACCCATCCAGGATGATGCTGTGCCTCATAATTGTGCTGGTCTACCTTCCCGAGCCAGTGTGCCAGTTGTCCTTCTGGATTCTTTAACTTCTCCAGCCACATCAGTGTCGAATGGTCTGTCTTAATGATAAAATAGGACCCATACAAGTAAGGATGGTGGAAATCAAGGCTCCTCATCACCGCCAAGAGCTCCTTGGGCAGAGCTTGCTGTAGTACGCCACCACATACTCTTTGTCATCTTTCTTCTGTGACAGGACCCCACCAGTTCCATGGTCACTAGCATCACAGTCCAAGATAAATGATTGACCCTGATCAGGGTACAGCAATATTGGAGCGCTGGCCAATGCGTGCTTCGTAGAAGGCTTTCTGAGTCAGTGTTGTCCACGCAAACTTCTGCTTCTTTCTCAACAGCTTGTGGAGAGGTGCAGCTATCGTTGCAAAGTCCTTGACAAAACGTCAATAGTAGGTGCACAAGCCCAGGAAACTCATAGCTCTTTCACACGAGTTAGAACTGGCCAGTTTTCCACAGCTGCCACTATCTCTGGATCGGTACGGACACCGTCCTTGCCTACAATGTGTCCCAGGTACTTCACTTCCTTCTGAAACAGGTAGCACTTCTTGGGGTTCAGCTTGAGATACGCAGCATGGATCCTGTTCAGCATCTCCAACAGCCACTCCAATTCCTGGTTGAAAATCCGTCCAAACATAGTTACATCGTCCAGACAGATGAAAGCTGTCTGCCACTGTAGACCTTCAAGTATGCGATCCATCATATGCTCAAAAGAATCTGTGGCTTTGAATAGGTCAAATGGCATCACTTTGAACTGCCATAAACCCTGCCCGTATGAAAAGGCTGTCCTCTCTTTGTCCTTCTCTGCAATATTTACCTGATGATATCCTGCCTTCATGTCTGGGGTGGAGGACCACTTGGCACCTGACAGAGCATCCAGGGTGTCATCAGTTCTTGGCAAGGGGTATGCATCCTTCACTGTCACATCATTCAGGGTTCCATAGTCTACACAGCACCTTACTGAGCCATCCTTCTTCCTAACCAGAACCGCTGCTGATGCCCTAGGACTGCTGGACTATAACTCCTTGACTTTGGAGATTCTCCATCACCTTCTCCTTTTCTTGCCGTTGGGTTGGCGCCATTCTCCACACTGGCTGTTTAACCCTGGATAGGCATAGGTCTTTTTAGTAACACCACAAGTATACATGGGCATTATTCACCCGGCCCTGGAAGAAAAAAATATGTTCTAATCAATATTTATTCATGAAACTTGGTATGAGTGTGGAAGAACCTCTCTTGTTCACACTGATATAAGTATTAAAGAAAATTTAATGAGAGGTAGCAATCGTTTCGTTTCGTTTTTGAAGGCTCCAACATGCTTGCATGCATCGGCCTTGGTCACCTAATGGCGTCTGTCCATGCTGCTCCATCTATGGCACCCTCCTGTTTAGTCCCTTAACCCTGAGGTCACATTTAATGACCTCGTCCCATGTCTTCCTCGGTCTACCCCTCACAACCCCTCCCTCAGTATTAACATTTCTCACCTTCTGCACCCAATTATCATCCCCCATCCAGTCCACATGCCCAAACCATCTCAGTCTACTTCTCCTCATACCAGTACGCTCCAGTCCCATCCTACCTCTCAACTCTTCGATCGTAAACCCAGCCCCCCTCCCCCCCAGCCTTCCAAGCAGGAACACACTGTACATCCACCTAATCATTGTCATTCCTGTACGTTTGAGCCTCTGAATATCCTCCTCCCTCACTGCCCAGGTCTCACTACCATACTGCATCACACTCCTAACACATGCTGCATACAAAGACCCCTCAGCACGTACGGAGAGTCCTCTCTAAGTCAGGAGAGGCAACAGCTCCCTGAACTTCTTCCAACCACTTCTCATCCTAGCAAGCGAGCTAGCTCCAGCCCCCCCCCCCACCTCCAGCACATAACATGCCTCCCAAATAACAAAACTCTTCCACACACTCAAGAGACTCACCAGCGAGTTCAATCCTTTCACGCCTAACAATCTCCACCTGCTCTCCCCGACACGCCGCACATATAAAATCAGCATTATCTCGCAGTCTATCTCTAATACCACTACGTCTCTCGTGCACCCATTTATCACGCCCTTGTGGCAAATTGTACATGGTCACTCTCCCTCTTCTTTGATTATACTGCCACCAACCCTGGATATCATCACTTTTGTTTTATCTGCATTTACCCTTAAGCCCTTGTGCCCCATACCATCTCTCCACTTCCTAAATCTTTCCTCTGCCTCCCTTCCATTCTCCACAGTCAACACCAAATCATCAACATACAACATCTCCCATGGGAGTCCATCTCTGAAGTCACGTGAGAGGGGTTCAAGTACCATGATAAACAACAAGGGACTCAAAACTGACCCCTGATGCACACCAACATTCACGGAAAACTCATCACTCAAATCTCCATTCACTCTTACCTAGGCTACATGACCATAACCACCCTAACCAGCCACTCTTCCAACCCAAGCTTTCTCATTGCCCACTTCAAGACCTCTCTAGGGACTGTCAAAAGCCTTTTCCAAATCCACTAAAACAAAATACAGTTCCCTTTTCCTTCGAACAATGAATATGGCATCAGTGGTCCACCTGCCTGGCATAAACCCAAACTGCATCTCATCAATATTCACTCTTTCTCTAATCATACCCTCTAGAACTGTCTCCATTACTTTCATTATCTGATCTAAGAGCTTTATACCTCTATAATTTCCTCTTTCCAGGGCACCACCCTTCCTTTTGTACACATTTACAATTACACTATTCAGCCAATCATCTGGGACAACACACTCATATATAATCATATTCATCAGGTCAGTGACTAACCTCACCCCAATATCTCCTGAGCCCTTCATCATTTCGGCAGTCAACCCAGACACACCTGCTGCCTTCCCCACCCGCATCCTGCCTATTGCCTCACTCACAGTAGCAGCGTCAATCAAAGGCCAAGGGCCAAACACTGGATCTGCCGGCTCCTAACTTTCCCTGTCCCAGTCAAACTCCTCATTCAACAACCGGCTATAAAGCTGTCTCCATGCATCTTTAATATCCCCACTGTTCACCACTACCCTTCCTTCATCATTCTTCACACACTGCTCACCTACAATATCCCGATTATCCCTCTTCATCTGATTTACCACCCGAAATATCTTTTTCCTTTCCCCATGATTTAGGTTATCAAGTAAATGTGTCTGTGACTCACACTTCGCCCTGAATACCTCTCTTCTAGCCCTACGCTTGGTAGCCAGGTATTCCTCCCTGTTACCACCTTTCTTCCAATCCCGGAAAAGCCTTCTTTTCTCCTTAATCGCGGCTTCTACACCCTCATCCCACCACCAAGTTACTTTATGTCTTTGTGGGCCTCTTCTCCATCCAAACACTGCATCAGTAACTCTCAGGAGGTTGGTCTTAAGGACTGTACTGTTCATTAATGCCTCTGTCTACGGCCCTGTTCAGCCACCACTTTCCTCATCTCACCATAGAAGGCATCCCTTACTGCTTGGTTTTTCAGCTTCCATATTCTTCTCCTAGGTACATATGTCCTCCTTTTCATCACTCGTTCTTTAAGCACCATGTCACAGACCAATAGTTTGTGCTGCTTCACACACTCCTCGCTTCCTATATCTTTAACACCCCTCACTAACCTCCTATCAACCCTACTGACCAGAAAATAATTTATCTGTCTGCTATTTCCCCCAGACTCATACGTAATCAACCTGCTCACTCTTTCTCTAAAATGTGTATTGCACACAATCACGTCCATTGCCTCCCCAAACTTTAGTATTCTTTCTTGTCAGGGGGAAAATGAAAAATGTAACTATGAATGCTAGGAATGACTATCGAATCGATTATCACGAGAGAATCGACTCGTGAAATCAAGTGGCGATTCCACTTTTATGCTGGCTTACTTCGCCAATTCTCTAGAGTCGAGAATTTATAAACTTTCTCAACAGTACACAGCAGAGACTAAACGCTCAAGAAGGCTGTATTACTGTACTGTTGGCCTCTGAGAAAGTTAGTTTCTCCCCTTAACATTCAAAAAATAATAATAATAATAATAATAATAATAAACAGGATCTTGGCTGAGCCAAACTCCTAGCTGGCACAACGGATTTAAGAATTAATACCAAGAGCTGGCCTAAGTACCAGTCGTGATTAATATAAGGAGTTGTGCTAACTTGGAGTAGCAAAAGTGTACTAAATATGTGGGGAAATCAAACACGACTGTTACATTTAACAAAGCTCAGGAAACGAACTGTAAATTTATTAATTACAAGAAAAAAATTTACGTTACATGAATCAATTCAAAATCAAAGAAAGGGAAATGCACTCACTCAAGCACTCAGACAAATAGCTAAATAACCAAAACCTTAAGCCTAGGAAAAACAAAAGAAATGCTGATTAGTAATAAGACCGTCGCTGCTATAGTCAATCACCAGGTTGGTGGAAGATTCGGGAAAACGCCGATACTGCAGGATTTTTCGAGATCACTAGAAGAAATCAATCCTCGCTGGGTATAGCAAACCCGCTCTTCGTGACTGCTAAAGGACGACTGACTGTGTTTGAATGTCCAACGTAAGGGACGTGTGAAAGAGGCGTGGCCAAGTAACGGCTAGGGAGGCAAGTACAAAGAAATGACAGTTCGGAAACTATCGCTCAGAGGAATGCACTGTCTGCACATAAAGACAGTCACTCGTGAAAGAATGATGAAAGTTTTGAAAATTTGATGCAAATATAACTACTTGAGTGGACGGTTGAAAGAATGGCGAATTCTCACGGACTTCAGAACTATTC
>JAGKTI010007344.1:11192-25999 GCA_018397915.1 Birgus latro
GACGACGGTGAAAAATCCTGTACTCAGGTCAAACTGAGCGAAAGTTCGCTACATTTACATTGACAACTAATTGTTATGTAGCGTGGTGTATGTGATACACGGTGTAGGTGTAACAGTTGTAGTGTAACTGTACCTACGTGTAAAGCAATAATGTTACAAATTAATGGAATAATAAAGGCGACGAGGGCAGAGGAGAAGAGGTGGCAGCATGCAACAGAGACAATCAGTGGACCTGCACATCAAAACTGCTTCACCCACCAACTGTACCTGTGGAATGAGTCAAGGTGGTGCATCAATAGTGTCAATGTGACAATTTGTATTAAATTACAATTACCATCCACCCAGCAATCAATCCATATACAATACAAAGTACACTTTAGCTGAAAATCAATTGACAGCAAGAGTTTCGTACATTTGAAGTCGCCATTATTTTCTTAATACTTGCCCTTTTTAACCTATATTTACGGCTAATAAAGGGCTCATCGTCGGTGTCCACGGTTGGGATCGCCGCGACTGCCCATTTGTCCTCGGTGTCCTCGGTTGGGATCACCGCGACTGCCCATTTGTCCTCGGTGTCCTTGGTTGGGATCGCCGTGACTGCACACTTGTAGCTACACACTTATTGCTACAAAGGGCTCATCGTCGATGTCCGCGGTTGGGATCGCCGCGACTGCCTGTTTGTCATCGGTTGGGATCGCTGTGACTGCGCACTTATAACTATACACTTACAGCTACAAAAGGCTCATCGTCGGTGTCCGCGGTTGGGATCGCCGTGACTGCGCACTTATAACTAATAAAGGTAAGTCGAGAATCCCTATGCAAACTTGGGCAGGTCACATTTTAACACTGCGTGGGTGTGAACACTCATGTGGATTTTGTGTATCTCAGGGAATCCTCAGAGAGGCCCACAGGTCGAGACACACCACAAGGTAATTCAAACACAGCCTCAGATTGCCTCTGCGGGGGTCTCGAACTTCCCCTTAACCTACGGCACATACAGTATGTACAAGCCCTACACTTACAACTAATTAGGGCTCGTCGTCGGTGTCCGCGGTTGGGATCGCTGCGACTGCCCATTCATCATCGGTGTCCATGGTTGGGATTGCAGTGATTGTGCGCTTATGAGCTACGGTACTTATGTATGTACAGACCCTAGACATATTATGTCCTGTGGGGCCAACGAGTGAGATGTCAGGTCTGCACCCACATTACCACTGCCCTCTCTCACACACGACTCGGAGATTATGGGCTTGGATTCAAATGGCACAGGAACAAAACTTTCCTGATGAGTGGTACGTTGACACACATTGCAGGGGTGCACAAAACTATCTATTTCCTGTCCCATTCCTGGCCAGAAAAAGTCAGCATGGATGCGGTCAGAGGTTTTCNTTTGGCCCATGTGACCTCCCATCACTGAACAATGACCCAATTCAAACACTGCTCGGCGATACTTCGCAGGAACGACAAACTGCAGTCGAACCTCACCCTGGGGTGTTTGTGACTCACGGTACAGCCGTCCTCGCTTACGAAGGAACCTGGCTCGACCACCCTGCGAATACTTCATCACATTACCCTCCAGTTTCCTACGCACTGTGGCAAGTGTCGGGTCAGACTGTTGTTCTTGGACAACGTCTTGACTGCGTATCAGATCTTGCGGCGTTGCAATGGTCAGCGGGGTGACACAGTTCGGAGCCTTGGCCATGGCTCGTGTTACTGCAGCCGCCGAAGTCTGTGTAGCAACGTCTACGGCGCAACTATTTTTGACGCCTGGTATGTTACCTATAATAAGGTCAAACAAAGGTTCTGGCATGACAAATGCAACTGTCAAACCTGTGTAAAAGGGAGATGCTACTTGGATACGTGCCTCAGGGAACAATCTCACTGATCCATCAATAAGTCTAACTTGGGTGTGCCTACCTGTGTACTCCTCGGGCCGAACTAGACTCTGCTTAATGGAGCAACCTGAGGAACCATTGTCCCTCAGAACATTTACAGAAACACCTCCCACAAACCATGGCTGAACAAGAAAGGCACTGTTGCCAGTGGGTGGGTCTGAGGAGGTAGTAGCCAGTCACTGATGAGACTGTGGAACATACAATGTGGCGAACGTAGCGCCCTGAGAACTATATGCCTGTGGGGTCGTGCTCACTATCAAATGTAGCTGGGGCAATGCATAGGCCAACCTTCTTTGGCTAGGATACGGGCAAGTGCTTGGGTTCTTGTGTTCAAGACTGGGCTAGAGCATGCAGACAAGGGATAGGGCTCAAACACAGGCTAACCAGTATTGCACGTATATTACTTTGCAGTTAAATACAGTGCTCTTAATACTCTATGTACACAGACCAGCTCTATACGGTATGTGGAACAATTACAATCACAGAGCATATAACAGAAAGTCTCTCAGGTGGAATATCACACAGGTTATGACAATATATGGAGACAGAGATATCACACAGGGTCCGTGATGTTATCACTGAGCACTGATACAACACTATGTCTACCACGTGGAATATCATACAGGTAGTGATGTTGTGTGGGGACAGGTATATGACACAGGGGTCATGACGTTATTAATGAACACAAATAGAATACATGAATGGGGAATCGGCATTTATGAGATCGATCTGTGGGTCACAGTAACAATATCGAGAGGTTCACATGGTAGCACAGGGGAGGGCGTCACTTACGTTATGTATGGGCACTGAGTTGATAATGGGTCTCAAGATTATGGGTTTCTCATGGGGAGGGGGGCGGGATGTTGTCACACAGGGGTCACAACACTCCGGTAATGGTAACACTGTCACTAGGGGAGGGCACAGTTGTTGATTATTACACTGTGGCACACTGAGGTCACATTGCTGGTAGATCCAGGTAGCGGCCCGGTGTAGGAGGCGGGCTGTTGGGGGTGCGCTCCCAGTAGGGGCACGGGCCTCGTAGTGCATGGGTCAGAGTCCGGCTGGAGGGCAGCGTGTGGGGCGACTGTCTACTGCCGGGGGCTGTCGAGGTGTGGAGGCCCTCGGGACTGGGGCCGAAGAGGACTAGGACGCTCGCTGCTTGGTGCCTGGCCCTTGGCCGTGGGAGGAGTTCAGGAGGAGTGACCGGGCTTATCTGGGCCTGGGGTCACCCAGGAAGTGGCCCTCGTAGTCCTGGGGCTGCGGTCTCGTCTGGAGGGGAAGGCCATCAGGGGTCATCTGCGGCCTCTCGCCCAGGAGGAGTCTGTCATCTGCTGAGGGCGTCGGGGGCTGGGCTGCAGGGACAGGATACTCAGGCTCTCCACTGGTCCACTTCCCACATTCTTCGCCAATTGGTCTGCAGGGGAGCAATCGCCGTCTGTCTTGGAAGAGGGGAAGCCTGAGGGGCATCTCACTCGGCCTCTGGAGGGGTGGGCCGAGCCAGGGACAGTGCCCTCACATGGAGCCTCCAGGCAAGTGGAGGAGGGTGGGCCGGTGGCCTCACTCTCAACTGGCGGGCCCGAGGGGCACCGCTGGAACTCCACACCGGGGCAGAGGGAGGAGGTCTGGAGCCCTCTCTTCCCACCTGGCAGGTCGGCAGGACTCTGCCCAGCCTCCCTCCCGAGCGAGTGGGTGAAGGAGGTCCGGAGGACTCTCCCTCGGTCTGACAAGTCTGGAGGAATCTGTCGGGGCACCACTCATCCCGGGGACAGCAGGAGGTGGAAGTCCGGCAGACTTCTGGGCTTACGCAGTAGGTCCGGTGGACTCTGCTGCTCTCCCGCTGCTGGGGGAAAGTTGCAGCTGGGGATGACCGGTGACCTCTCCCCCTGTAGATCCGGAAGACTCGATGTCGGCTCCACTATCTTCCTCAGGAGTACAGACGAGGATCATCTGTCGGACGTGCTGAGACGCCTGCTCCCTATGGCTTGTAGTGTAAGGAGGAGGTTCGGTGAACTCCCCTCCTACAGTAGGGCTGGTTGCCTCTACTGCGCCACTGCTCCCCTGGGGTACAGTAGGTCTCTGAGGGCTGGTTGCCTCTCTCCCTCTTTTCGCTGGAGGTCCAGAGGACTCTTTTTTTTTTTTTTTATGCTAGGAAGAACGAGCCAAAGGCCGGAGCCCGCAAACCATTCCTTCCAAGAAAAAAAATAAAACAATAAAAGAGAGAGCCAAATTCAAGATCCGATCATTTCGAAATGCCTGGACACACAGCGTTTAAAAGATTGGAGATCATGGGAAGTAGGAAGTACAGCCAAGGGGAGACAGTTCCAGAACTGACCTATTGCATAAATGAAGGACTGGGAGTAACGGCTAATTCTTGCATTAGAGAGTTGGACAGAGAAGGGATGAGAGTTTGTTGCTAGACGGGTGCTAAGCGCCCGTCGTAGAGGTGGGGGGATGAAAGCAGACAGTTCAGAGCAGCAGTGACCATTGAAGTAACGATAGAAATGAGATAAAGATGTAGCAGTGTGGCGAAGAGACAGAGGTTGAAGGGAGCCAGTAAGAGGAGGAGAGTTAATGAGATGAAAAGCCTTTGACTCCACCCTATTGAGAACATCTGTATGTGGGGAGCCTTCCCACACATGAGAGTTGTACTCTACACAGGGACGAATAAAACTCGTGTATAACCTTAAAAACTGTGCAGGGGTAAAGAAGGTATGGAGTCGGCTTACCACACCTAGTCTCTTGGAAGCAGATTTTACAAGAGATGTAATATGATCTTTCCAAGATAAGTCACGAGTGAATGAAACCCCAAGCATGTTCAAGGATGAGGCTGGATTAACCCGCCGAGTCCCATCGACGTACGATGTACGTCACTACTTTTTTCTACAGACAGACCCAACGATGTACATCATACGTCACACAATTGCAAGGCCCATTGTGTGCACATTTTTCAACATTCGCGGGTGATTTTTGGTAGGCATATGTGGGAGACCTTCCTCTACCTGCTGTCAAGCGGGGATACTGCCTGGCCCCTCCTAACCCCCTCTTCCCCCCCCCTCCCCCACAGTGGGCAATTCACCTGTTAGCAGCAACCTAACTAGTAAAGATATGTTGCCCCACGGTCTCTCTAATAACGAAAATCATGGTGAAAGTGATTCCTGAGGTGGAGGACGAAGAAACAAAGAAGCTAGAGGTAGAAACAAACAGAAGTGGTGAGGTGGTAATGTCATAAAGGAAGGTGCCATATACTGGGGTTTTGGGTGAGTGAACAATGCTTATAAATGCCTATATTATTGTGTGAAAACCATAATAGACTTTTACTACACATAAATTCGTACCAAATAAATGAAATAAATACGTAATTTAAAGTGGCTTGAAATAGTCAACCCTTCCATAGTTCGTTTTCTTAGCCAGGTACCCTGAAAAAGAAGGAAAACGTAAGGTTGAGTGACACCTGTATCAACATTTTTTTAACCTCAGGATCGCGATTTCACGATGAATTTTCGATGTTTCTCACCAAAAGCGAAGGTTTCAGCCAAAAAACAAAAAGTAAAAAATCAGTCGGGATCTGGGGGTAGGCTGGGTTAAAAACCGGTCGGGACTTGGCGAGTTAAGCTGTGATATTATAAAACATCAGTGGGTAATCCTGTAGAAGATTTTGCTGGGTTGATAGGTGTAAGAACTGAGTCATTGATGCATTAAAAACAACAAGATTATTTTTACCCCAGTCAGAGATACGAGCCAAGTCAGACATTAGCTTTGCCATAGCCTCATCCCTTGTTTATTGAAGTAACTGCTGAGATGGACGTTGGAGGAACCAAATGGACTGGTGAAGGGTGGAGTCATCAGCATACGAGTGGATAGGGTTAGATGTACAGCTTAAAAGGTCACTGATGAATAAAAGGAAGAGAGTTGGTGATAGGACAGAACCCTGAGGAACACCACTCTTGATAGATCTAGGAAAAGAGCGATGACCGTCTACAGCAACAGCTATAGAGCAACCAGAAAGGAAGCTAGATATGAAGGCACAGATAGAAAGATAGAAGTTGTAAGAGGGCAGTTTGGAAATTAAACATTTATGCCAGACTTGATCGAAAGCTTTTGAGATGTCAAGTGCAATAGTAAAGCTTTCGCCATAGTCCCGAAATGAGGATGACCAGGATTCTGATTGGCAGGTGAGAAGATCGCCAGTGGTGTGTCCCTGACGGAACCCATACTGACCGTCAGAAAGAAGGTTGTGATAGGAAAGATGCTTTAAAATTTTTCTGTTAAGAATTGACTCAAAAACTTTTGAGACACAGGATGTTAAAGCAATTGGACGATAGTTAGAGGGTTGGGAATGGTCACTCTTCTTTGGGACAGGCTGAATGAGAGCAAACTTCCAGCAAGAAAGAGGGGTACAAGTTGATAGACAAAGGCGAAAGAGTTTACCTAGGCAGGTTGTAAGCACAGAAACACAGTTCTTGAGGACAATGGTAGGGACTCCATCAGGCCCATATGCCTTGTTAGTACTGAGGCTAGTGATAGCAGAAAGTACATCAGCTGAAGAAATTTTAATGTCAGCCATGAGGAAGTCAGAGGGGGGAAATGATGAAGGAACAGCACCGGAGTCGTCTAAGGTGGAATTGGAGGAGAAAGTCTGAGTGAAGATATTTGCTTTATCAGTAGAAGAAATAGCTACAGAGCCATCAGAGTGGAAAAGAGGAGGGAAGGATGATGAGGTAAAGTTGTTAGAAAGGTTTTAGGCAAGGTGCCAGAAGGAGCAGGAAGAATTCGAGTTGGAGAGTTGAGAGCATTTAGTACGGATGAAATTATTTTTAGCAGAGCGAAGGACAAACTTAGCACGATTCCGGGCAGAAACATAAAAAAGATGTGATTCAGGGGTAGGTTGGCTCCGGGCTCCGGTACCTTTTATAGGCCCTCTCCTTGCTCCGGACAGCATTAGAACAAGCGTGATTCAACCAAGGCTTTCTCGCATTAGTCAAAGGATATGAGAAGGGAATGTATGCTTCCATGCTCGAGAGAATAACCTCTGTAATGTGCAAAGCACACTTAGATGGTTCATAGCCATGGAAGCAATAATTATTCCAGGGAAAATCAAGGAAGTACTGCCTAGGGGCCTCCAGTCCGCAGCTCCAAAGTGCCAGACGATGTTTCTTTGGAGGGTCCACAGGCCATACCGGAGCGATAGGACGGGTTAAGGTGATAAGGTTATGATTGGAGGAGTCCAATGGAGAGTAAAGATTAACAGTATAAGCAGAAGGATTAGTTGTCAGGAAGAGGTCAAGTATGTTGGAATTCTCTCCAAGGCGGTCAGGGATACAGGTAGGGTGCTGTACAAGCTGCTCTAGGTCATTAAGGAAAGAAATGATGTAGGCTTGTTCACCAGGTGGATCAGTGAAAGAAGGGGAGAGCCAAAGGTGGTGATGAACATTGAAATCTCCCAGAATAGAGATTTTAGAGAAAGGAGAAATGGATAGTATGCATTCCACCATAGAAGTAAGATAGTCAAAGAATTTTTGATAGTCAGTAGAATTAGGAGATAAGTAAACAGCGCAGATATATTTAGTTAGAGAATGACAGGAAAGCCGAAGCCAGAGAGTAGAGAATTCAGAAGAAATAAGTTCAGGAACATGAGAGCAAGATAGATCATTGCGTACATATGGAACATGAGAGCAAGATCGAGCGTTGCGTACATATCCACAACAGCCACCTTTGGCTTTGAAATGAGTATAGAGAAAGTAGGAGGATACAGAAAAGGGTTTGCTGTCAGTTGCCTCAGACAGCTGAGTCTCCATAAGGAAGAGAAGGTGAAGTTTAGAGGGGAAGAGGTGATGCTCAACAAAAGGGAATTTAGAGGAAAGGCCATGAATGCTGCAGAAATGAAGAAGAAGTAAGTCAGGCAGTGGTTCCAGGCATCTCTTAGAGTCGTCACCAGGAAAGGGGTGGATGGTGAGGGCATTTATGATCCCCCTCCCAGAGACTCCGAGGCATCGTTAAAGGTAGCCATTTTTTTTTTTTTTTGAAAAGGAAGTGTAGTGTGTACTGTGCATGTAGTTTGGTGAGAACAGTTTGAGAACTTGTGTTGGAGAGCATGCTGGTCTACTCTCTGTGTTACTGAAACACTGAAAAAGTTCAGTATAGGCGGATGGTTGGGAACTAGTCCCAAGGGCTGATGAAACAGGAGCTCCAGCTCTCCCTATCACCAGCTTTCTATCCACCTTGAGAGTACTACCCTGCTCGACTGGTGCTACGGTCTACTCCTCCGTAGCCGTGGGCCTACTTGGGATGATTTGGGGGTCAGTCCCACCCCGAGTCTGGTGATCGTCGTTCCTGTCGGAGGGTAATGCACCGAGTTGATGCACTTCCCGGGGTCTGGTTGAGGGTAAGAGGGGCATCGCGCCATAGGTGACGTAGGGTAGTGCGGCGCAGAGCACCTGTGTACCTGTCCAAGGTCCCCTCCTAAAGCTTCCTATGTCCTCCCTCTAGTGTGGTGGTATCAGGGTCGCTCTGCCGGTTGGCCATTTCACCACCGTCGCGGGGGTGGAAGTCACGTCCCCGTGGCTGGATGTGGTACGTACTTGAGGTGGCGGTCTGGTAGGAGGGCGTGAGGTGGCGGAGCAGATGTCCATTGCTTCACTGGGATGTTGGGCTCCTGATGTGGGGAATAGCTGAAGGTTAGGTTGGATGGTTGGTGCATCTGCTGAAGGAGGCGGAGGAGTTGGACGGTGTCCTTGGGCCGGTGCTTGCATCCTTCTGTCGTGGTCCATAGCACACACTTGAGTGTCATTTCTGGCGGCAGGGAGTGATGTGTGTGACCTGCAGGAGCCAGCTATAGACTGGAGAAGAGTGAGGTCACTCTGCTTTTATGAGGTCATGGAGGGGTTGGCTTAATAGGGCAGGCCACGAGAATTTTCCATTCGTTGTGGTGGAGGGTGAGGGGTGAGGTGTTGGGTGTGGGTGGTGTGGTGGGCATCGGTGTGGGTGGAGGTGAGGGTGTTGGGGCGTATCTGACTGGTGGGATGAGAGGCGTCCTGATCTGGTTCGTGTGGTAGTGAGTACGGGCGTGGATGGGGAGGTGGTGAACTGGGTGTTGGGTGGATGGGCATGCGGCATGGTGATTTGAGGGGGTGGGGTGGGGGTGCATGGAGGGATGGGGGGGAGGGGTGGCTGGTGGCGTGCGAGGGCTGGGGAGTGGGTGGAGGGGATGGGCGTGCTGCAGTGGATTGGCCATGTGGTGTCAGGTGAGGTGAGGGCGGTGTAGGCAGCAAGTGGGCGGCTTGGGTGCCTGGAGGGTGGGTAGGGACAGAGGCGGTTTTTGGTGGCGTCGAGGGTGCGCTGTGAGTGGATGAAGTGGGCGGGCGTAGGGTTGTTGAGTGAGCACGTGGTGCTGGGTTTGGAGGTGACGACGTGGTAAAGTGAGGTGAGGTCACCGGGGGTGAGTGGGGGTTTGAGGGGAGGCTGAGGAGCTGGGGATGGTATTGTGGTGGTGGAGGGGGGCTGGGAGAGGGTGAGGAGAACGAGGTGGTGAGGTAGCAGGAGTATGAGTCAGCGTCGTGTTCTTGTGAAGGGGCAGGTGGGTGAGGGGGTTGTGGTGGAGGGGTTGGGGCCTCGTGGAAGTGACGCACGTGACAATTGCGATACGTGCACCTGGTGTCGTGGTATTGGACGACAACTTGGTAAGGGTTGGCCCCATATATCTGGGTGCTAGTTTGTGAGGGGTGGGCAAGGTTGTCACGATAACGGAGTCGCCTGATTTGCAGGGGCTGGTAAGTTGGGTGTCGGGTTTGAGGTCTTGGCTGTTCTGTAGGTGGTGTAGTTTTCGTTTAAGGTTGTGGAGGAGGTTGGAGTTGGGAGAGGCGGCGGGTGGTTGTACGTCGTGACGGAGAGGTAGGAGGAGGGGCGTCTTGCCACACACTCGCTCATGCGGGGTGATGCCGTCCTCATGGGGGCATGAGTTCATCCCCCATTGTACTATCTTGACGTGAGCTGGCCAGTCATTTTGTTTTTCCTGGATTCTTATCTGCACCTGGTTAAGTAGGGCAAGATGACTTCTCTCACAGATCCCGTTTCCTTGAGGCCAATGTGGGGAGGAATGGGAGATGCTGTACCCGAACAGCTGGGTGAGTTCTGTCCATATTTTGCTTGTGAATTCCGGGGCATTGTTGGAGTGGAGGGCTTGAGGGTTGCCGAACTAGGGGAAGACGTGGCAGACGAGGGCATCCGCGATGGTGAGTGTGTGACGTTCTTTCGCCAGGCAGGCAATTAGGAACTTAGAGTAGGTGCTGACGATGGTGATAATGTATCTATAGCCCGACTTGGGTGGAAGAGGTCCGATGACGTCTACTGACAGGAGTTGCCAGGGTTTGCTCGCGGTGATGTTACCTGTGGGACCTGGCGTGCGGGCGGCGTCTTTCCCCAGTGCGCAGGCTCGGCATGCCTGGACGACTTGCTTAGCAAGGGAGGAGGGGTTCGGGGTCCAGTAAATGTCACTAAATATTTGAAGGAGTTTTTTGGCCCTGAGGTGGATTCCGTTGTCTGAGTGTAGGTGGACTGAGGCATCAAAGACAGTTTCTGGGTCAAGGACAATGTGGCTTGAGCAGGTGCACAGGTGATTGCCATGCTGTTGTAGCTTGGAGAAGACGTGGGGCGGCATCCAGTCTGGGTGGCGTTTTTCTTGCCATTGTTGCAGGAGGGTGGGAGTATCGCGGATGAAGCGGATGGGGGGCCTGGAGAGGGCATCGGCATTCATTGCCGGGCTGATATGCGATGTCGTAGTGGAATTCCTCCAGGGTTTCTCTCCATCGGATGATTTGGGCGTTCTGGGTCTCAGACTGAAGCAGCCACTGTAGGGACTGGTGATGTGTAATGATGGTGACGTGGGTGCTGGCCAGGTAAGCCTGGAAGTACTGTAGGGCCCAGATAATGCCGAGGCATTCTCTATTTGTGGCTGCGTAATTTTTCTCTGCTTGGTTGAGCATGCGGCTGGCACAAGCTATAATGAGTTCCCGCCCCTCTTGTGCTTGGGCTAGGACGGTTCCAATTGCCACTAAGGAGACGTCGGTGTACAGGCAGAATAGGAGGGTATAATCTGGGAATGCGACAATAGGGGCAGTAATTAACTTGTTCTTTAGGTTGTTGAATGCTTGTACCCAGTCTTCTGTCTAGGTAAATGGCTCTCCTTTCTTTGCTAGGTCATGGAGGGGCTTGGCGATGTTTGCAAAGCCTTAGACAAAGCGTCGATAGTAGGATGCGAGGCCAATAAAGGCGTGCACCTGTTGGACATCTTGGGGAAGGGGGATGTCAGTTATGGCTCGGAGCTTTTCCGGGTCAGGGGCTATACCTTCCCTGGAGATGACATGTCCCAGGAAGGAAATGGAGCGTTAGGCTAGGATGCATTTGGATGGCTTGAGCTTCAGTCCGGCTTGTTGGATGCGGAGGAATACCTGACGTAGGAAGTGGAGGTGGTCAGCTCAGGTGCGTCTATAGGCAATTACATCATTCAAGTATGCCAGGCATATTTCCCAAGTGAGGCCACTAAGTACTGACTCAATTAACCTGGAAAAGGTGGAGGGGGCATTGCAGAGGCCAAAGGGGAGCACATTGAATTAGTAGTGCTTACTGTTAGAGGTGGAAAATGCTGTCTTGCCTTTGTCATCCGGATGGATGGGGACTTGCCAATATCCTGACTGGAGGTCGAGAGTGGAGAACCAGGATGCCCCATATAGAGAGTCTAGGGAGTCATCGATTCTGGGCAGGGGTGTGGCATCCTTGGTAGTTACGTCATTGAATCTGCGATAGTCGACTGAGAAGCGCAAGATGCCATCTTTTTTCTTCATGAGGATGACAGGGGAGGACCAGGTGCTGGTGGAGGGTGATATAATGCCGGCATCAAGCATGTCCTGAACCTGCCAGTCTTCTTCAGCCCGTTGATTAGGTTTTTGTGTGTGTGTGTAATGCTGTAAATTTAAGGAGAATCTAAGTATAATTTAAGTTAGTATAAGTGTAGTATAAGTTAGTTTAAGTGTAATGTAAGTGTAACCTTGAACCCCTAAATATGTTTTGTCTGTGCAATGTAGTAGTTAACCATTAAATTCCATATTCAGGTTTTATTCCTGTTAGTATTCATAGTGTGAGTGATACTCTATTGAGAGGAGAACCGAGTCGAGCAACTGTATAAATATGATTGACTTTGTGCATAGAGATCAGCCGATTCCCATGACATGCATAACATCGTAAAGTTTAGCAAGAATTAACCCGCCCAGTCCCGAGCGATGTTTTACCCAGCCTATTCCCAGATCCCGACTGATTTTCGACTTTTTGTTTTTTGGCTCAAACCTCCGCTTTTGGTGAGAACCATCGAAAATTCAAAGAAAAATCGCCCTCCTGAGCTTAAAAATGTTGATACAGGTGTCATTCAACTTTACTTTTTCCTTCTTTTTCAGGGTACCTGGCTAAAGAAAACGAACTATGGAAGGGTTAACTAATTGAAGCCACTTTAAATTACGTATTTATTTATTTATTTGGTACGAATTTATATGTAGTACAAGTCTTTATTGGTCTTCACACAATAATATAGGTGATAAAAAGCATTGTTCACTCACCCAAAACCCCAGTATATGGCACCTTCCTTTACGACATTACTACCTCATGACTTCTGCTTGTTACTACCCCTAGCTTCTTTGTCCTCCACCTCAGGAATCACTTTCACCGTGAATTTCGTCACTGGAGAGACCATGGGGCAACATACCTTTATAGGCCAGGTTACTGCTAACAGGTGAATTGCCCAGTGTGGGGGGGAGGGGGCGTTAGGTGGGGCCAGACAGTATCCCCACTTGGCAGCAGGTAGAGGACGGTGTCGCACATATGCCTACCAAAAATCACCCACGAATTTTGAAAAATGTGCACACAATGGGCCTTGCAATTGAGTGACGTATGATGCATGTCGGTGGGTCTGTCCGCGGAAAAAAGTAGCGACGTGCATTGTACGTTGGTGGGACTCGGTGGGTTAACAATCGCGAATCTTTATCTTCGTACTTTGAATTTGAAATTTGTAAGTCAGTGTTAATGACATCTCCTTTTTGTACTCTGTAGTAGTAAATTAACACTTATCTAAATTCTAATTTTCGATAATCATCATTAGTAAACGCGAAATTTGCAGTTTTGGCCTTGACTCACAAAGTCACATAACACCGCATCTGCGACACATGGATACAAGTTGTTCAAATACTCATTCGTATAGATTTCAGGATAATTATAAACCCCATACACTTGTCACAAAATTTTAAGCATTGTAAGTCAATCCATGTAGCTCGAGTGTAAATAGATTTTTCATATCCCTTGGAAGTTTTGTAAAAAAACAGTAAAGCTGCAGAGTGATCAATCGAAATCGTAGCCAATCCCCAATATTAGAACAACCGAGCTTATATAAACTGTGCGACTTGCCTGAGAACGGCATAACGCCGTCTCCTTTTCATCGATTACAGGTCAGTGTGTCCACATATCCCCCCCTTCCTTTTGCACTTGTGTGAAGTAAATTCTCATATACATCAGTGTTAGTGATATCCCCCCTGCCCCTTTTGTACTGATAACACCATCTTCTGTCATCGATTACAGATTGTTGCTGTCCTTCGTATTGTTACCAAAACCGAGTGAGTGAAGCCACCTGGTTCGCACTAACTGCCTAATGCCTGCTTACGCTGAAATCCCCTCCCTCTTGATTCATGTAATCCGAGCGCAAATTGGCTGGTACACTAGAACATTCCATCCTTTTGTATAATGTGCTTAGTTAGATAGGATTTTAAGTTCACATGAATTTTGCCCTAAGAGCATTGAATATTCATCCCATTTGAGTATTGATCCTTTGTATAGTTCCTTTAAATATGGTGTCAATTTATGTATGATCTTTCTATTAATTTGTATATTCAGACCTGAGAGAATATTCTGTGGAGACAATATCTCAGTCAGTTTGGCCGATGAGTCCGTTTGAGACCGCGAGATTGCTGGGTTCACGTGGGATAATATCATTTTAAATATTTGGTTAAGAGGCGAGATTCATGTTCCCGGAAGGGATAAAACCTGGTGTGTCAGTGCCATTTAGGAGTGTTGATTCAGCGGTGAAGATTATTATATTAGTCTATTTTCTATTGCCAGACGCCTCCATGTCATTCTGTCCCCTGCCATTTCACTACCAGGCTCCCAACTCACACCCCCCTCTCTCATATACCTCTCCACTCCATCCCTCCATCTCATCCTCGGCCTCCCCCTCCCTCTCGCCCCCTCCACCTCATTCACATACACTCTCCTCATCAATCTTTCACTCTCCATCCTCTCCACATGCCCAAACCACCTTAACGTGTTTCTCCTAACGCTTCCCATCACGTCCTCAACCACACCACAACGCTCCTTCACTTCCTCATTTGTTAGTCTGTCTCTCCATGTGACTCCACATGCTCCTCTCAAATAACTCATTTCCACTGCTCTCACTCTTGACTTCTGTCCTTCCAACAGGGTCCAAGCTTCACTTCCATATGTCAGAGTTGGTATCACAATACTGTCATGTAACAACTTTTTCACTTCCATGCTCACCTCCCTGTTTCTTATCACTGCTTTCAACGAACCAGCAACCTTCCTTCCCTGCTGTACCCTTTCGAGCACTTCACCCTCCAGACTACCATCCTTACTCATCACACTGCCCAAGTACTTAAATTCACTCACATTCTCCATTTCCTTCCCATCCAATCTCACTGTACACTCACTGGCTTCACTTCTCTCGAAGACCATCACTTTACTCTTCCCCACATTCACCTTTAGATTCCGTTTCTTACACACTCTCCCAAACTCATCTACCAAGCCTTGCAGCTCCCCTTCGTCTTCACTCAACAACACAGTATCATCTGCAAACAACAGTACAGG
>JAGKTI010007345.1:0-37251 GCA_018397915.1 Birgus latro
GGGAGTCCATCTCTGAAGTCATGTGAGAGGGCTTCAAGCACCATGATAAACAACAAGGGACTCAACACTGACCCCTGATGCATACCAGCATTCACGGAAAACTCATTACTCAAAACCCCATACCTGGGTGCGAGCACCCACGTACATGGCCATAACCACCCTAACCAGCCACTCTTCCAACCCTAGCTTTCTCATTGCCCACTTCACCACCCCTCTAGGGACTCTGTCAAAGGCCTTTTCCAAATCAACAAAAACAAAATACAATTCCCTTTTCTTTCCTATATATTTTTCCTGAAGCTGTTGAACAATGAATATGACATCAGTGGTTCCCCTGCCTGGCATAAACCCAAACTGCATCTCATCGATATTCACTCTTTCTCTAATCATACCTTCTAGAACTCTCTCCATTACTTTTATTATCTGATCTAAGAGCTTTATACCTCTGTAATTTCCCCTTTCCAGGGCATCACCCTTTCCTTTGTACACATTTACAATTACACTCTTCAGCCAATCATCTGGGACAACACACTCATATATAATCATTTTTATCAGGTCAGTGACTAACCTCACCCCAGTATCTCCTGAGGCCTTCAACATTTTGGCAGTCAACTCAAACACACCTTCAGCCTTCCCCATCCGCATCCTGCCTATTGCCTCACTCACAGTAGCAGAGTCAATCAAAGGCCAAGGGCGAAACACTGGATCTGCTGGCTCCAAACCTTCCCTATCCCAATCAAACTCCTCATTCAACAACTGGCTATAATGCTGTCTCCATGCATCTTTAATATCCCCACTGTTCACCGCTACCCTTCCTTCATCCTTCTTCACACACTGCTCGCCTACAATGTCCCGATTATCCCTCTTCACCTGATTTGCTACCGTAAAAATCATATTTTTCCTTTCTCCATGACTTAGATTATCAAGTAAAAGTCTCTGTGACCCTGACTTCGGCCTGTATACATCTCTTCTAGCCCTGCACTTGGCAGCCAAGTACTCCTCCCTGTTACCACCCTTCTTCAGTTCCCGGAGAAGCCTTCTTTTCTCCTTAAGTGCGGCTTCTACACCCTCATCCCACCACCAGGTTACTTTATGTCTTGGTGGGCCTCTTGTCCAACCACATATTGCAACGATAATTCTCAAGAGGTTGTTCTTAAGGGTTTTATACTGTTCATTAACGCCTCTATCTACGGCTTCCTGTTCACCCACCACTCTTCTTATCTCACTATAAAAGGCATCCCTTATTGATTGGTTTCCCAGCTTCCATATTTTCCTCCTAGGTACATATGTCCTCCTTCTCATCACTCGTTCTTTAAGCACAGTGTCACAGATCAACAGTTTGTGCTGCTGCACACACTCCTCGCTTCCTATAACTTTAACATCCCTCACTAACCTCCTATCAATCCTCCTGACCAGAAAATAATCTATCTGACTGCTATTTCCCCCAGACTCGTTCGTAATCAACCGACTCATTCTTTTTCTAAAATGTGTGTTGCACACAATCATGTCCATAGCCTCCCCAAACTCGAGTATTATTTTCCCTTCCGCATTCCTCACACCATATGCACATCCTCCATGGAGTCCTTCATAACCTTGAGCTGCTTCACCCACATGACCATTTAAATCCCCTCCCAGAACCACTACCTCATCATCGCCCATACCACCTACTACACGTACTAAATCATCCCCAGATCTATCCTTCTCTGCGTCATCCAATCCTACCTGTGGAACATGTGCCGATATAATTGAAATAATTTTCCTGCCTATCAGAATTTTCACTACTAATATCCTATCACTTACTCTCATAACATTCATAACATATTCCACCCATTTCTCCGCAACCAACACACCCACACCCCCATATCCGTCAGTTCCCCCCGCCAAAACAACTTATAGTAGCAATCCTTCCCAACAATCTTTCTGTCTGATCCACCCCTGTACTGGACTTCCTGGAAACATGCCACATCCACCCACCTTCTACTGAATGCCTCAGCGACTTCCCCCGCTCTTCCCCTCAAACTTCCCACATTCCATGAACCCACCCTAAACCCCTTGGGTGATTTGCTGTCCTCAGGCTTGCTTTGATGCTTATACCTGTAAGTCATAGTCGGTAAGATAAAGGGGGGTAAACATTCCAAAGGCCCGACCCACTGCACAGTACTAGGTCCAGGCAATGGATCTGGGACCCCTAGCCCACCAGCTTACCAGTGGCTGTGGTAGTGGCCTCGGGGCATCCTGCCAGGACAGCTGCAGGGACACCCTCCAAGCATGCCTTGGCACTGCAACTGCCTCACCATTATACACCCACTGATAGGGCAGCCTCTATTGAGCGGAAGCGGCAGCCTGGGACCTGCAATGCCCTGTACCCTCTAGCACAGGTTCGAGCCACATCTCTCCCCAGACCCATGATCTATGCCGGCGGATCCCCCGTCACACCTCTCCCCAAAAGTCCGCCATTAAGTATCAGGGGTAAAGTTTTCTGGCCGCATGCTCTTGCTGGTGTCAACTCCTGTAACGTAGTGGGATACTTTGTGTGATATGTAAAGCGCATGTGGTGTAGTGTATAGGATAGTTAGAGGAAATGTTTGGGAGAGTATGCTGGTGTACTCTCCATGTTACTGTCACACTGAAAAGGTTAACAAAGGGGGATGATTAGGTAGCTAGTGAAACAGGAGCTCCAGCTCTCCCTATCACCAGCATTCCCATTCCCCTCGGGAGTACCACCCTTTTCGGCCCGTGTTGCCAATAAAATTTCTTGTGTTCATATCAGTTATTCAGAGCATTTATTATTTACTTGTACAGCCATACCCCATTGTCCGGCATATTGATATCTGGCGCTTCACTAGACCGAACACAAGATATAGAGGAACATTCCCACAATACAAACAGTTTGAATGTCCATCGCTTCGCTAGTCCGACCCTAGGTTTTAAACGAGGCTTTCCTGGTCCTCCCATCCTCCCTCCATCCCCTTTCTTCTCCCCCACCCCACTCCCCATCCCCCACAACACTCAGCACTGCTAGGTATGTCTCCCTCCCTGTCCCCCTGCCCTCCCCCACCTCTGGTTGTCTCCTTCTCCATCCCTCGACCCTCCCTCACCCCTGCTTGTCTCCTGTGTACAGTACAGTATTTACCTGATTTACCTAATTGTGATATACAGGAAATGAGCTACGCTCGTGGGGTCCCGTCTCTGTTTCTCTATGTCAGATTTTGCTTTAAACTCTAAGTTTTTAGACTGGGCGATCTCTTTGTCCTGGCTATTCCACAGGTCTATGCATCTATAAGAAAAACTATATTTCTTGATATCCTTCAAGCAGCTTGGCTTCTTCATTTTCATTCCCTGTCCTCTTGTTACTCTCTCATCCCATACAAACAGATCTTCTCCGTCAATTTTATCTACTCCCATCATGGTCCTGAACACTGTAATTGTGTCGCTCCTTGGGACCATCTTGGTTGCTGTTCTTTGTATTCTCTCAATCTTGGTTTTATCTTTCTTTTTGTGTGGGGACCACACTACTGTTGCATATTCTAACCTGGGGCAGATTATGGCCTCTATCAATTTTTTCATCATCTCATCCATGTAATGAAATGCTGCTCTTATGTTGGTCAAGAGTTTATATGTGTAACTGTCTTGTTAATGTGTTTTTTAGGTGACAAACTATCCTGGACCAGCACTCCCAAATCTTTCTCTTCTCTCGCTTTTGTAATTGGTTCATTAACCATCAAATAATTCAGTGATGGCCTCATGGTACTTTTACCCATTTACAGTATTTTACCATTTTTGGCGTTTAATTTCATTTCTCACATCTGGCTCCAGTCATGTATCCTATCCAGATCCTCCTGCAGCATTTTACAGTCCTCTTCAACCTCTACCTTTCTCAAGATCTTTGCATCATCAGCAAACAGATTTGCATAACTGTTCACTCCACCTACCATATCATTTACGTAAATCAGGAACATTACTGGCGCCAACACCGAACCCTGTGGGACACCACTTGTTTCTTCTCTCCATCCAGATGTCCTGTTCTTTATTACTGTCCTCATTTGTCTCATTTGTCTGTCTCTCGAAATGTCTCTCATCCATTCCAGGAGGTTTCCCTTCAGTCCTCCTATATGCTCTAATTTCCACATTAGTCTCTTATGGGGTACCTTGTCAAAGGCCTTCTCCAAATCTAAATACACACAGTCCACCCAACCGTCTCTTCTGTAGCACGTCAGTCGCTCTTGAGTAAAAGCTCAGCAAGTTGGAAACACGTGACCTTCCACTTCTGAATCCAAACTGACTTTTAGTCAAAATATTCATCTCTTCCAGATATTTTATCCATCTATCTTTCAGGATTCTCTCACACAGTTTTGCGACCATGCTGGTTAGGGACACTGGTCTATAGTTAAGGGGTTCTTCCTTGTTTCCTCCCTTATAAATTGGTACCACATTTGCCCTCTTCCATTCCCGAGGCATTTGCCCTCTTCCAGAGAACACACAATTAAACTGTGAATCTTATCTGCCAGTTGTTCTCTGCATTCATTCAGTACCCAATTGGAGATTCCATCTGGTCCTGGGGCTTTCCTTACATCTTGAGTTTCCAGTAATTTATACACTTCCTGCACTTCCACTTTTATATCTTTTGTGACTACATTTCTAGTTACTCCCTCCCCCTCCACAAACTCCCTTTCAATAGTGGAAACTGATTGGAAACATTTGTTCATTATTTCAGCTTGCATTGCTGCATCTTTTATAAACCTCTCCTACTTTCAGGTTGGTGATTCCTTTCTTTTGTTTCAATTTGCCATTGACAAATCTATAAAACAATTTGGGTTCATCCTTACATTTGTCAATTATACCTTTTTCAAAGTTCCTTTCTTCCTCTCTACATATTCTTGTATATTCTAGTTCTTTTATATTCTTCCTTTGTTCTGTTATTACCTCTCTTTCTCCATGTGTTCCATGCCATGTCCCTCTCTTTTTTTGCTATCATACACTTTCTTTTATACCACCCCTGTTTCCTTTATTCTTTCCCCCTTTCTTGGCACATATTTTTCCACTCCCAAATTGTAGAGGTCTAGAAAGATATCCCACTTCCTCTGTATCTTTCTTGTTCCTCCGAATTTTCTCCAATTCACATTTTCAAGAAATTTTCTCATTTCTGTAGAGTTTGCTTTCCCAAAGTTGTATCTTCCCTGCCTATAAAGCTCATCTCTTGGCACCATCTTCTCTATTATCATCTGGGACTCAATGACCACATGATCACTTTTTCCTATAGGACACAGATATTTCAAAGATTCAGTTACGTCAGGTTCTTTGGTTAGCAGTAAATTTAATCTTGCTGGTGTGTCATCACCTCTGAATCATGTCTTTTCTTTGACCCACTGCATCATTACATTATTCATTGCTTTATTTAACAGTATAGTGCCACAGGAATCTTCGCTGCCTCCTGAGTCCCATTCCTCCCATTTCACCTCTTTAAAATTAAATTAAAATTAAAATCACCCATTAGAATTTTATTGTTGCCTTTCTCAATCACTTTCTGTAGATAACTAACCATGTCTGACAATATCTCCTGGTATCTGTCATTCCATGCTCATGTCTTAGGGGGAACATATACAACTACCATATCTCCCTTACCATTCTCTCGAGTTTCTAATTTCAGCCCTACCCTCTCCCATTTCCACAGTATCTACATTTATGTTGTTCTTCACTGCTATCATCACTCCTCCTCCCATTTTTTCTTTTCTGTCTTTTCTCCACAGTTTGTACTTACCATCTCCCATATGGATATCAATATCCTCTCTTAACTTGGTCTCTACAAAGCATATAACATCAGGTTCTTGTACCCTCAAGAAATCATTGATTTTTAACCTTGCCGATATTAAACCATCAGCATTAGTATACGCCACTTTCAAACTTTTGTCATTGTTTTTATACCCTCTTCCCTCCTTCGGTACTACTTCCTCAATTTTTGATCCATAACTCTGCAATAAAACAATGTCTTCTCTTCCTCCATTCTCTCTTCATTTTTTGCCTTTGCTTCTATTATTAACTCCTTTATTTTAGCTCTTTCTTCCTCATTTGCATCTCTCCTTATCCAAATAGTTTCGAACCCCTCTTTGTCTGATAATTTCCATGCTCTATTGATGATTTCATTTACCATTACCGTGGACTTTACCTTCAATGGCCTCGCCCCTCCTTCCTCATACTTTCCCAATCTAAACACTTCCTCAGTCTCTTTTTGAGCTTCATTGTTACTCTCCATAACCACTGATATTATCTCTTTAACCTTACTTAGTTCTTCTCTTTCTTTTTCTGGTCTTACTGTCATACGTTTTTCTTTTACTCCTGAAATCATTACGCTACATCCCTGACTAAAGATTCTCTACTGCTTAGTACCCTAACCACTTCCGTCTCCACCTTTTCCTTGCTTTGTTGTTCTATAATCTCTTTCAAATTTACATTTCCTTCCTCCTGAATTTTCTTCCACCCCATATGTTGCTCCTTGATTTCCTTAATATGCTCATCTTGCATCCATGATTTTGATTCATACTCATCTAGTTTACTTTTAATAGTGTCCCTTTCTTCTTCCAACCTCTTATTCTTTCTCTTGAGCTGTTTTATTTCATTTGAGTCAGATTCGCTGCTTTTAATTCTGTGACTTCTCTTTCTTGTTCCGCACTGTGTGTGCAAACTTTTTCCAGTTTATTCTATAGGACTTTGATCTCTCTCTCTCCTGCTCTAAGGTCTGTTCCTTGTGTGTGTGTGTGTGTGTGTGTGTGTGTGTGTGTGTGAATGAGTGACTGGCACATTGCCAGCTGCCTGCCTGGCTGTCACTGTCAGTTGCCCCCCGAAGCATCTCGACACCACACGTCCCACCATTCGGCCCTTCTGCATGTGATGTTTGATGTGCCATTTTTTTAGCAGTAGTGTTGTTTTTGAGGATAATAACATTACCAATGGTGTTTCTGTGTCAGTCTCTGTTGATTTAGTAAGGTATATGAGAGTTTGGGTTTGGGTCTGGAATGCATCTCAGGCTTTTCTTCCTATCTCCCAGTATTTGCCTGTGTCAATTTCATCCTTATTAATGTGTTTCTGTTACACATTTTGTGCTTCAGTGAGTTTACATAAAGGCCATGCTGTCTGTTACCAAGCTGTATTACTGTCAAGTATAAACCGAGGGGTTGTGTGCTCTGTTTTGGGTGTATAGCATTTGGCTGTGAATATCTGCCACATGTGAGGTATTGTTTATTGATTAAGTGTGTCAGAGTGTGATCTACTTATTAGGTTGTACTTAGTGAGATTGCTATTAGTGTTTTAAGAACTGCTAATTTACTGTAGAGTCATTCAAATTGTTCCTGCTAATGTCATCCATTTTATTCAAGTGTCAAGAGTTTGTATCTTTAATTTCATAGTTTTTATTGCACCTCCAGTAGTTTCAGAACCCAGGGGCTAGTTTAATTGTTCTTGTAAATCATTGTTATTGATGTTTGGAAATTTAGGATAATATCTGCAAGTGTTAGTTTGACAGTCCAGTTTGAACCTGTTTGATTTTGTCCTTGTAACTCTAAGTTAATGTTAAGTTAATTAAGTACACTCAACCTCCTGTTATCGCGCCTAATAGGTTACAGTAAAGCAGCATGATAGCTGATTTTGTGATAGCTGAACTGAAGAATCAGTGGGAAATTTTGTAATTGGTTTTTCGGTGGCCCATTTCCCTAACTTTTAACTATTTTATGCCTACGATTTCCAGCCAATCTCTCCTCCAACATGAAATAAAGCTTTACTATATTAATGATAACATTATAATCAATAAATAAAGAACATAAAAGACCATCAAACTTACTTTTATAAGGATTGAGGAAGGCTTGGGTGGTCATGAAGGGTCCCAAGGCTTGGGGGTGGCTTAATTCCTGCCGTCACTACATAGAAAAAAAAGTGCCTATCTTCGCCAGATAATTTAATTTGAGAGCTCAAAGTTGGTCAACTTCTTCTTCATCTCTTTGAATGATCTCTTTGTCAGCAAAACAACAGGAATAATACCAACATCAGTTTTACTCAATGCTATAAGGATGAGAAGTAGTGAAATACAGAGAAATTAAAAGGTAAACAAATGGTGTGGATGTATCATCTTGGGACTGAATGTTATTCTTTTTTTCTTTAGTTATCGATGGGCTTTATTCATTATGCATTTCATATATCATGATGGAATTCGAAGAAATTACTTATTTAGGTTATATGCAACGATGTTTTAATGCGAAATGTTAGAGCAACATGGCTGAAGATTGTATATACAGGCATTATGTCGGGATGGAGCTTGGGTGTAGGTTCAGTGCTTGGGTACTGACAAAAATAATCTGTGATTCGACGCTGGTGTAAGGCATTCATGTAGGCATGGTACTTGTCCTTATAACCTTCAAGGGCTTTACTAATGTAGGATATGCACTGTTCACTGTTGACAGTGGTATCTTGCTCTAAAATGTGACGTATCTGGCCACTCTACTCAATCAAAGTCTTGAAGTCGCACCAATTCGGTGCAGCGTTCACAACCCGGGCGTTTCATACCCAATGCGTGATGCGTGATAGAGTTCTTGGGGTACGTGATAACGTGTTTGGTTGTGCATTTGATGTGTGCGTGATAGCAGATAAATGCAATAGCTGAACGCGTGATAGTAGGGGGTTAAGTGTACTGTACAGTAACACCTCGATATAACGGACTTCAGTAGACCGGAATTCGCTTTTATTGGACTCGAGGAGCTACCGGACTAAACTCCTATATATCGGAAAAAGTCCGATAAAGCCAGAAAGCAGTCCGGACTGCCTGACCACTTCAGCTATGTTCACCACAGTAAGACAAGTAAAAGACATGTTTTGCAGTGCACAGTACAGTATTATTATACCATTTGATTATTGTAGTGAAGGTATAACACAGTACAATACTGCAATGGTGGTGAAAACCACTGATGCAATCCGGACTGATATCTGATATATCGGAAAAAGTCCGGATTAGTAGGGGTAAGTCCAGATTTCGCTTTTATTGGAATTTCGCATTTTTCAGACTGGCTTGGGCCCCAATTAGTCCGTTATAGTGTGGTCTTACTGTATTCTTAATTGCCTATTTCATTCACCCATTAGTTATTGCTATTTGTTTTGGACTCTGTTCCTATTTTCCCCCTTTTGAGCATACGACATTGTTTGGTTAGCTGCTCCCTTTGACTCTAAAATTTCTGTTGTGCACTTTATCTTGATCTTCACACTGTTAAATAGACCTTTGGCCCCCACCTCGTCGTAACAGTATACACATATATAGAATGTATACTTTATCACATCTTCTATCAATCAGAAAGACGGGAAAAAAATATGAGAAACTTAAAAATCTAAGTTTTTCTGCATATGGGGTGCCTGTCAGATTTCCAGTCTACCACAGTTTACATTACTCTTGTCTTTTATGTGTGTTTGCTTTATTTATTTATTTTTTTGGTAGGTGGGGGTGCTCACCATCCACTCAGTCAGTGTGGAACTGCTCTCGGGTGTCTGCCCTTTCCTTTCGTCCATCCTTCTTTTCTTCAGTCCTTTTCTGTCTTTCTTTCCTTCATTCTTTCCTTGTCCTTCTGCCTATGGGTGACTTTACACTCCCTCTTCTGTCTTTCTTTCCCTCATTCTTTCTTCATCCTTCTGCCTGTGGGTGATTCTATACTGAGTGACAAGCCAAATGGTTTCCTGAACACCAGGAAACCATTTACTACGCTGGGTGGTAACCACATAACCAAATTTTGGCGCTTGGTGGTTTAGTGGGTAACTATGGTACTCCAATCAGATTGAGCCAGTGAAGGTTTATATCCAATGGGTGGTTGGGGTTTATTGCTCTCGTAATGCTACTTAGGGATGAGTGAAGCTGGTCACTCTCATCTTAAATGTCAGGACCAACTTGCCTAGCTCCATGCTCCTACACTTCTCTGTGAGGCGACATAGGATTGGGTTATGGATGGATGGATGAAGTTAATGACGTGAGGTCATAAATGGGATAAATCCATTAAATTGAGCAATTTTTGTTCAAAATAAACGCATGATGCGAATCTGAAGCTCCTGCCTTGCTGCACTAGCTTTGTGAGCTGCCGCGAGGTGACGTGCATGTCTCTGTAAGTCCCGCCAATTGTTTGTTTTTGTACATGATATTGCTAGACTTTTATCATGGTTGGTAAATGTCCAGCTAGTGAGAGTAAAGGTCATTGACCACTCAGAAAATCTCAGGACCCTGAAGATAAGATTGGCTGTTAAATTCATATTATTGGTCTTAGTAAAGCTTCAGATTTAATTTGCATTTGTTAGGGCTCATTCTGACTCATTTTCTCTCATCAGGGGGTTCACTGTTTTCTTTTTTCATGCAGTAATGTGGGATAATATTGCGTGGCTGTAGAGCGTGATACTGTTGCCTCCCGAGAAGATTAGTTGGTGACGCGGCATGTTTGTGTGCGTGGATGAATATGGTTTCATACAACTGTTTGGAGTAAACTTCAGTATAGGCCTAATGTACGGGTAAATGTACGATATGGAAGCCAAATATACGTACATACTTGCAGCAGTTGAAGAAAATATCCCTTTCATTTTCCTTTATTTGTTATGAGATAATCATGTTTAAATTACACGAAAATTACTTTATGTGACCTCTTCAGGAATGCATCTCTCACATAAATTGAGAGGTTACTGTATGGATTAACTAGCTGGAGAGATGTAAATGAGATGTCCGTCTAGGAACCAAACCTCCACACTCTAGCCCACACCTCGCTGTGGTAAGGTGGTGTCTTCCGCAAGGGAACATCAGTTCACTACACGGGAAGCCCTGCTGAGGCAGCTACATGTCTGTAGTTGATGGGGGTGCTCAGCCAGACAGCCTGGGGTTATTCAGTTACTAGAACAACAGTCGGGGACTTAAATAGAAAAGAAAAAAAAAAAGGACCAAATAAGGACAGTATTCTACTCAACATTTTCTCTGTTTCTTTTCAACAGTTTGTGCAGTTCCTGTTTTCTAAGAGCAATGAGGTGTGGGACAGGCGGCATGACTTCGTCACCCAGGACATGACCCGGCCACTCTCACATTATTGGATTGCCTCCTCCCATAACACGTTAGTTGTTATGCTTACTGTTTTATGTATTTCTGTAGCAATGTACTATAATATTTCAATTTTTTTTAGGTTAATGTAAATTTATTAGCAGGGTTCCGACTCTGTGTGATACTTAGGATGGTGATGGATAGGGAGAATTTTTGTGTTTGGAAAATAGATACAGGGTTGACTGAGCTGATTGTATTTAGCATGTATTTTATATTGATACCAAGTACAGCACATCTCCCTAGTACGCGAGATCTGATGCGCTAATCCCCTTGTGCACGAGGACCTACAGTATTTTGTAATATTTTTAATAATTTTTAATATTTTGCTAACCAGAGTACGTGAGCCACACCCACTTGACATGAGGCTGCATGAAAAAACTGCCCAAAACCGGTGTTTTCCAGTTTGAACCCCGAGTGTGACACCTGCCTCTCCACTACGTGCCACCCTCATCACCCATTTCTTTAATAATGTTTGGATTCACATGAATAACGGTTATTTCACAAATGCCAAGTTGTTATACTACAAATATGTCCATAACAAGATGAATGAAACAAACAAACAAGAAGAAGTGAAGGAAATTTCCAAAAATGTGAGCAGAAGCGAGGAGGAGATGGAGGATCCCCTCCTCACCATCTACCCTGACTCGCCCGCTGCCATCTCCTCCACCTCCACTGCTCCACCTGGCTCACCAGCCACCTCCCTCTCCACCTCCACAGCCCCACCTGGCATACTTGCAACCCCGACCACAATTATTGTTGCTGTATTCTGGAAGAAATAGAACATTCAACAGGCCGTAAATTTCTTCATCAAAGCCTGGAATAATACGACATTGGCAGCCATTAGACAAGCATGGTCGGCACTCCTGCCACAATTCAAGTCTGTTGAGATGGAGAGAGAGCATCCATCAGAATAAATGACAGTGATTGGACTTGTAAATCACATTTCAAGAAAATGCCAGAAACTGTATCACGACTGAGTGAATGCCTGCCGTCAGTCACTCATCACTCGCTTTTTTCACAACTCCGGCCAGCCAAGGAAGAACAACAGAGAGGGGTTGAGTAGATGATGACATTGATGACACTGGGGACTTTCCTGAAGATTTTGACTTTGTGGGGTTTGATGATCTGTTGACGGAAGTAGGTGACCCTGGCACGAGAGACAGGAGTGGGAACGAGGCCAGCGAGGGGTCAGGGGGTATGCCGCAGTACCCTCCATGTACAGGCCTTGAAACAGTCATCACACCAAACACCTTATTAACTCGTTTAAGGTGAGTTTTATATTACTCATGACAATTTAACAACTAATCTTATTATTTTCTGGCACCAATTAGACGTTATTGGCGAGATCCTACTGTGCTGTACCGTATATGTCTTGGATATTTTCCCTCAAACGGGTCATAAAGGTCACTGATGAAGGGGGGTGCCGCCCATATGTTAATTTTCCCGTTAGTTTATTTATTCCTAGTACACGAAATCCCAGTACGCAAGCACCTATGCTGCCCATATTGGCGCATATTAGGGGGATGTTCTGTAATATGCTTGATGGTTTCTTGATGTGAAGGATCAGTCAGGGTTGAAATTTGGTGGTACGTGAAACTCTCAATCCTTAAAGTATTTGATTTTTGTTTTATCATGTTGTTGATCATGTAATGCTACCAAGGACATAACCTTTAAATGTTCTTGACTGGTAAATTAGCCTCAGGCTATTATACAGAATTGATATAGAGCAGGGTGATGGTCTGATCATAATCTGGTTAAGTTATACTCCATCATTCTCGAGAATAAAGGTGATATCGTTTGGCTGGAAAAAATAGATGAATAGATGAATGTAGTAGTGTCATGTCTCCATGGTTGTTCAGTCTGTATATGGATGGGGTTATAAAAGAGATACAAAGTAGGGCAGTGGATGTTGGAGCAGCCCTAGTGAGAGAGGGCAGTGTTTGAAAACTCCGTGTACTGTTGTTTGCAGATGATACTGTGTTGTTAAGTGAAGACGAAGGGGAGCTGCAAGGCTTGGTGGATGAGTTTGGGAGTGTGTAAGAAATGGAATCTAAAGGTGAAAGTAGGAAAGAGTAAAGTTATGGTCTTTGAGAGAAGTGAAGTTAGTGAATGTACCGTGAGATTGGATGAGGAGGAAATGGAATATGTGAGTACATTTAAGTACTTGGGTAGTGTGATGAGTAAGGATGGAAGTTTAGAGGGTGAAGTGCTTGAAAGGGTACAGCAGGGAAGAACAGTTGCTGTTCTTTGAAATAAGTGATAAGAAACAGGGAAGTGAGCATGGAAGTGAAAAAGCTACTACATGACAGTATTGTGATACCAACGCCAATGTATGGAATTGAAGCTTGGACATTGTTGGAGGAACAGAAGTCAAGAGTGAGAGCAGTGGAAATGAGTTATTTGAGAGGAGCTTGTGGAGTCACATGGAGAGACAGACTGACAAATGAGGAAGTGAAGGAGCATTGTGGTGTGGAAGTGGATGTGATAGGAAGCGTTAGGAGAAACATGTTAAGGTGGTTTGGCCATGTAGAGAGGATGGAGAGTAAGAGACTGATGAGGAGAGTGTATGTGTGTGAGGTGGAGTAGGGGAGAGGGAGGGGGAGGCCAAGTATGAGATGGAGTGGAGTGGAGAGATATATGAGAGAGGGGTGTGTGAGCTGGGACCAGGGCAGTGAAATGGCGGGGGACAGGGCGACATGGAGGAAATTTGTTTGTGACCACCCCTTACAGGATTAAAGCATCTGGCAATAGATGGATAGAGATAGTACCAGTATCTGTCAGTGAAGGTGTTAGCACAGTGATCCCTTGGTTTTTGCACATTTGGTTATAACGGTTTTTGTTATCACTACTAGGTGGAAATTTGCACTCTTGCTGTTATTGTACATTTTACTCTGTTATCACCCACGTAAGATGGTTTCTGCCAACAATAATGGTGAAAAATCTGTGGTTTCTGATGGATTTGAGAAATTCAAAGATCAGGACCTACATGAGGAGTTAATCCCACAAACTCTTCGCCTCCTAGCCTTAGAACCCCTTACCTTAAGCCCATCTCAGGTCTCTATATGGTACATATATCTTCCTTTTTGTGCTCATTTCATTTTTTTTTTTTTAACAACCATACCTCTGTGTGTTTCTGATACTTGCCATAACAGTATATACTGAAAGTATTTAACCTTTGCTGTGCTACAGACCTTATTTGAGGCCTAATGAAGGTCTGCACAGTCATGCTGCAAGCCCAGCAGGAAGTAATTGGTCTAAATTATTGTAAAAGAGAATGTTTGCATTTACAAGTGGGATGTAGGATAAATCCCATAGGTTCTGTGCTTTTGTTATTACGCAGTGTAGGTGGGGGCGCTCACCATCCACTCACTTGATGTAGTGCTGCTCTTGGGTGTCTGTCCTTTCCCCTCCTACCTCCTTTCCTTCCTTCCTCTTCTATCTTTCTTTATTTCATTCTTTCCTCGTCCTTCTGCCTACGGGTGACTTTACACCCCCTCTTTTGTCTTTCTTTCCTTCATTCTTTCCTGTTCCTTCTGCCTATGGGTGACTACACTGAGTGACAAGCTGAATGGTTTCCTGTACAACAAGAAACCATTTACTATGCTGGGTGGTAACCATATAACCAGTTTTTGGCGCCTGGTGGTTTTAGTGGGTAATAATGGCACTCCAGTCAGATTGAGCCTGTGTGGGTTTATGTCCAAGGGGTGATTGGGGTTTATTGCTTATGTGATGCCACTCAGGGATGAGTGAGGCTGGTCACTCGCATCTTAAATGTCAGGACCAACTTTCCTAGCTCCGGGATCATACATTTCTCATGGGACAACATAGGATTGGATGATGGATGATGGAATCATTATCATGCAGGACTGTAAGCATGGTATCAATTATGTGCTATAACCAAGCGATCACTTTTCAAAGTTTATTACATAATGTGAACATTTCCTTCTGAACTCATTGTTTAGAGAGACACTTATGAAGAAATGTTGAACCAGAGACTGGAAGTGCAGTCATGCCTCGGTATGCGATCAGATTATGTCAATTGAAAGCAGATCTCATACCAAGAAATCGCATACTGAGGCTGATTTAACATGGGTTCAGTGGAACAAACGGCCATGTAATGTGAAATGGCAAAAAACATTTCTGCAACCCACCTGAAGTATTGTACAGGTATGTCCAAAGCCAGTCCGAGTTGTTACCGGAGGTCCTCCCCGAGGCTGGGAGATAGGTAAATGGTGTTTTCCAAGTCACGAGTTTCAATATTTCATACACAGAAAGTTATCTCTGAACTTAATATTGCATACTGCACTACACTAGCACCAACTTTCACAGGTGATACATATGTTAAACCCTCGGTAATGTAGAACTTTGCAAGTAACTTGTTTTCCCTCCACATCCTATTTTCATAGTCCTGTAATATTCTTAGTCGTCACACCCTAGTCAGGAGTTACCAGGTATGGGCCACTTGATCTTATCCTCCCTGTAAGTTTATCAGATGACCTCCCACACAAGTTCTAACCAAAAATTTTGCTTCTATGCTGAGAGTCAGTGAAAACGCTCCACCGAATACTATTATTATACCGTACTGGGTAATGCACGTACTGTTGCTTGTTTCAAACACTGATTTGCCTTGGTTTGATCATAGACTCATACAGCCTATCTGAACACAGAGATTGTTCACAAAGCATTGTTTCAGAGGTAAACTGAATCAGTTCAACCCATTCCACTCCTTGCCTGTTGGTGGAAATGGAACATGTGGTTGTTTTATGTTTAGGACAATGGTTAGGTTGTGTGTAATTGGAATACGGTCTATTGTTTTTGAAAGAATGCCACCATGCCACGTTTGTCATGCCTTGAACATCATTGTGCCTTAGGGATTCCGAAAGTTGGCATGGGACAGTGTGAGGTAGTCTGTAGAATTGGCTACCATCATTAAATCATTGTCAGGCTCATCCAGAGGCTCAGTTGATGACCAACAGCATGCTGGAAGTGTGCATGTCACAGTGCAACATCAAGATCATCACATCCAGATGCTGCATCTCCGGGACAAATTACAGTTGGCAGCACAAATGGCACATGAGACTCCAGGTCGACATAGTCATCGAATAAGCAGGTCCACTGTACAAGGATGACAGTATTAGGCCTAAACACATGTTAACCTATAAGGGGTTTGGATCTCTCACTCGCCCTTCATCGCAACAGACTACAGTGGTGTAACGGTGGACCAGAAGACAGTGGAATATTGTTCTCATCACTGATGAATGTCGTTATCGTGTGGATCACTCTGATGGACGTCATTGTGCTTGGAGGCGTCGTAACAAACATTGTGCTAACAAAAATGTGAGACAGGGTAGTCGTTGGGGTGGACCCTCCATCATGGCTTGTACAGGCATTTCAGCCAGCTACAAAATATTTCTAGCAATTATCAGTGGCAACCTGACAGTTGAAGGATATGTCAACAGTGTTCTCAGGCCCCACATGATCCCAATTCTATATGACAATCCATGTGTCGCTGTGTTGCAACAAGATAATGCGAGTCCACATACGGTACAGCCCATGTCATATGAGTTTCTGCAGGCCGAGAATGTCAGCATACCAAATTGCCATTGCTTGCCATCTCACCTGATGTAAATCCAGTTGAACATGTGTGGGGCAACCAAAAGTGGCACCTGTCATCGTGTGACACCAAACCACAAAGTGGACAACAACTGATCCAGACTGCAAGAAGAATGGGAGAGGCTTCTGCAATACACAGTACGTCATCTGGTGTCCAACACAGGATTACATCTTGCATGGCTGCAAATGGTGGCCATACCCCATAGTGACTGATAAATATAATGTGGAAGAGCCTGTTTAAGGATCAGACCACAAAAGCACTGTTTATGTATTGTAAACTTGTACGGTATGAGATTTTGATGGACTCACTATTTGAACTACATTTAGATATGCCAGGCAAAAGGACCACTGATGCCGTACCCATTGTTTGACAGCTTCACGAAACATTTAAAGAAAAGAAAAAATGTGCTGTACTTCATTTCTGTTGATCTGGAGCAGGTCTTTGATAGATCCCCTAGGGAGGTGATGAAGTGGGCAGTGAGAAAGCCTGGGATCAGGGAGTGGCTGGTTGGAGTGGTTATGGCAATGTATTTGTGTTCACGCCCAGGTAAAAGTGAATGGAGATTTGAGTGATGAGTTTTCAGTGACTGTTGGTGTGTATCAGAGTTCAGAATGGTAGGTGGAAGCACCCACCATCCACTCTCTTGATGTAGTGCTGCTGTCAAGTGACTGCCCTTTTCTCTCTTCCTTCCTTCTTTCCTTCCTTCCTCTTCTGTCTTTCTTTCTGCTTCCTTCTGTCTACAGGTGACTCTAGACTGAGTGATAAGCCAAATGGTTTCCAGGTCACCAGGAAACTATTTACTATGCTGGGTGGTTAACGTATAACCAAACTATGGCGCCTGGTGGTTTAGTGGGTAATTAAGGTGCTCCAACCGGATTGAGCCTGTGTAGGTTTATATCCAAGGGATGGTTGGGGTTTATTGCTCATGTAATGCCACTCAGGGATGTGTGAGGCTGGTCACTCTCATCTTAAATGTCAGGACCAATTGCTTAGCCCCGGGCTTCTACACTCCTATTGGGGCAACACAGGATTAGGTGATGTACGTATGTATATCAGGGTTCAGTCTTGAGCCTCTTGTTTATCTTATTGCATGAAGTTTTCTCATGTGACTTCAGAAATCAACCCCCATGGGAAATGTTGTATGCCGATGATTTGATGTTGATTGCAGAGAATGAAAGGGGGGTGGAGGAAAGCTTTAGGAAGTGGAGAGATGGCATAGGGCACAAGGGCTTGAGAGTAAATTCAGATAAAACAAAAGTTAGCGTATCTTGGGTTTTTGGCGGTACTATCAAAGAAGAGGGAGAGAGACCAAATATGGTTTGCCACAAGGGTTTGAGAAGTAATAACATCTTGTGCAGTGTTTTTGATAAGTGGGTGCATAAGAGATGTAGTGGTATTAGAGGCAGACTGTGAGATAATGCTACTTTCATGAGTGTGGACCGGGAATGAATGAACGGAAGGCAATGATTGACTATGTGTGTGTGGATGAAAGGATGAGAAGATGTATAATGGATGCAAGAGTATATAGAGGTTGGGGGAGTGGACTTTCTGACCACAACTTGGTGGTGGCCAGAATCAGAGTCCAAACAAGATGGAGGAAGAGAAGAAGGGAAAGACAGGAGGAAGTATGTGTTACAAGGAGGGTAGAAAAGTTACAAGAGGATGGAATAAAGGCTGAATATAGAAGGGAAGTGGAGGAGCGATTGGGTAAATATAGATTGGAGCAGATGGGGGACGTGGAGGGTGTGTGCAAGGTATTCACAGAAGAAATCTGTGCAGCATGTGAGGTGGTGTGTGGGGTGAAGAGAAGACGAAAGGGGGTTCAGGGAACAGCATGGTGGACTGAAGAGGTGAGAGAGGCTGTGGCACAAAAGAAGAAAGCATATAATGAGTGGATGAGGAACAGGGGCGACGAAGAAGCTGAGAGACGGACGAGAGAGTTATATGTAGTGAGGAGGAGAGAGGTGAAAAGATTAGTAAGAGAGAGTAAGAAGAGAGTGGATGAGGANATGGAGAATGTGAGTGAATTTAAGTACTTGGGCAGTGTGATGAGTAAGGATGGTAGTCTGGAGGGTGAAGTGCTCGAAAGGGTACAGCAGGGAAGGAAGGTTGCTGGTTCGTTGAAAGCAGTGATAAGAAACAGGGAGGTGAGCATGGAAGTGAAAAAGTTGTTACATGACAGTATTGTGATACCAACTCTGACATATGGAAGTGAAGCTTGGACCCTGTTGGAAGGACAGAAGTCAAGAGTGAGAGCAGTGGAAATGAGTTATTTGAGAGGAGCATGTGGAGTCACATGGAGAGACAGACTAACAAATGAGGAAGTGAAGGAGCGTTGTGGTGTGGTTGAGGACGTGATGGGAAGCGTTAGGAGAAACACGTTAAGGTGGTTTGGGCATGTGGAGAGGATGGAGAGTGAAAGATTGACGAGGAGAGTGTATGTGAGTGAGGTGGAGGGGGCGAGAGGGAGGGGGAGGCCGAGGATGAGATGGAGGGATGGAGTGGAGAGGTATATGAGAGAGGGGTGTGTGAGTTGGGAGCGTGGTAGTGAAATGGCAGGGGACAGAGTGACATGGAGGCGATTTGTTTGTGGCCACCCCGTTCGGGATTGAGGCGTCTGGCAATAGATAGATAGATAGATGAGTGTGTGTGCCAGGAAGAGCACGTGGAGATTGTCAGGCGTGAAAAGATTGATCTTGCTGCTGAGTCTCTTGAGTGTGTGGAAAAGTTTTTTTTACTTGGGAGACATGTTATGTGCTGGAGGTGGGGTTAGAGTGAGAAGTAGTTGGAAGAACTTTAGGAAGCTGTTGCCTCTCTTAACATTGAGAGAGCTCTCCCTCCCTGCTAAGGGATCTTTGAATGCATCATGTGTTAGGAGTATAATGCTGTATGGTAGTGAGACCTTGGCAGTAAAGGAAGGGATATTTGTAGGCTCAGACTTACAGAAATGACACTGATTAGGTGGATGTGCTGTATGTCCTTGAATGTGAGGCCTGGGACGCTAGGTTTACAGTGGAAGAGATAAGAGGTAGGTGGGACTGGAGTGTATTGGTATTATGTTGATGATCTGGGCCAACGCATCAAGCATTTTGGAGGCTTTATAACTGTAACAGAATTAAACGAATGGAGCTACAATTAGGAGTGCAGTGCTGTATGGTAGTGTGACCTGGGCTGTATAGGAAGAGGATATGGGCAAGCTCATATGTACAAAAATGACAGTGCTTAGGTGGATGTGCAGTGCTTCCTTGAATGTGAAGCCTGGGGGAGCTAGGTTTACGATGGAAGAGTTAAGAGGAAGAATGGGACTGGAGTGTTTTGGTGTTGTGTTGAGGAGAGGTAGATTGAGATGACTTGGGCATGTGGAGAGGATGGGGGATAACGGTTGGGTCAAGAAAGTGAGAAGTGTGAGCATTGGGGGTAGGTTTTTAGAGGCAGACCGAAAAAGACCTGGGATGAGGTCATAGAGTGTGACCACAGAGATAAGGTACTGAACAGGGTGGCTGCCAGAAATTGAGCAGTATGGAGAGCTGCCATTAGGTGACCAGGCCGATGCATGCAAGCATATTGGAGCCTTTATTAATGGAATGACGAACAAAACAAACTTTGTGTATACAGTAATCTGTTTAAAAACCAGACCCCCAGTTCCGGACACAATATATGGACATTTTCGACCCAGGCCTTCAGAGCCAAAAAATGCAAAAAAGAAAAAATTATTCCCCCCCCCAATCATATTTTGAACTTGGCAGATGCTGCCGACGACCAGCTGTGTTTTGGTGCGTTGTTCCACCGACATCTGCCAGGGCGACGCTGCCTCCTCCCCATTTCCCGCTAACCCATCATTGAGAGTGCTCGCTCATCACCATGGCCGCCCATGTACTCGCTTTTGTGGTGGTGCCCTACCTGCTGCAGGCCCTGTTGTTCCTTTGCTGCCTCTTACTCGTGTGTGTGATGATGGCCCCGCTGCCCGAGAAGAGGAAACGAGTAGTTCTGACTCTGGAGAACAGGGAGATATTGGAGAAGGTGGATGCGGGATGGTTGACCTCCCACATCCTCTGAGAATTCATCCTGGCCCGCTCCACCTTGTTTGATATCAAGAAATCCCAGGACAAACTCACCCAGTACACGGCTTGCTTCGCATCGAAAACCAAACACAATGTACAGCGGAAGGTTATGTACCCTCCCAAGTTTGCAGAAATCGACCGCTCCATGCTGATTTGGTATCGACAACAACGTGCTGCTGGTGTGCTTGTATGCGGTATTGAGTTGAAGGCTACTGCCAAGAAGTTTGCAAGGTTACACGACACCCCAGACTTCAAGGCATCCGAGGGTTGGCTCTTCACTTTCAAGTTACAGCATGAACTTACCAACTGTAAGGCCCATGGCGAAGCTCTGGACACCAGCGAGGAGGGAGTAGAGGAGTTTTGGCAGAAGGTGACAGGCTTAATCGACAGGGAGGGCCTCACTTCAGTCAAGTCTGCAACGCTGACGAAACTGGTCTATGCTATCGCTCGCATCCAATGGACACTCTAGCAGAGGAGACGGAAAGGCGCGTATCTGGACGTAAGCCCTCCAAGCACAACTTTCTAGGTTTTGACATGGATGACTTCCATGCACGTCTTCGCCCGGGTGGCACCGAGGTGAATGCGGACGAAGTACGTGAGTAGTTGGATGATGACGAGGGCGATCCTGGGTATCAGATCATATCTGATATTGATATCGCATCTTCAGTTGCTGGTACAAATACCCAGCTTGAAGATTCCGACGAGGACAACGAGAATGATGCGGACTCCTGTCAGCGTGCCACTGGAGCACATTCCAGGAACATGTGAAGTTCGTCCTGGACTACCTTGAACACCCGGACTGCGACAGGGAGATGGGGCCCCTAGGACTTGTGGAGGAAGTGCACGCTTTTAGGCAGCACATCATCACTTGCCAGAATCGCCCTTCCTTACGTCAATTAACCTTTAACAGTTTTTTCAGGCCCATGACCCCCGCCGTGCCCATCCCTGGCTCCACACCACTGCCTCCCCAAGACTGGCCTTCCACCTCCGAGCCACAGCCCAGCACATCGGCCACGGTGGAGTCACCACTGGACATGAGTTTGCGGTTATCTTCGGAGTCATCTGCAGTGGGTGGTCCATCACCACGTCCCAGCGACGTGCCCCTTGGCCTTCTGCAACACCTACTCTCGGACACTGGCAGTGAATAAACAGCAAAAACTTGCCACTAGACCACATGGGAATTTACTGTGTTGTGCAGTGTTAAGAACAGAATGTGAAGTGTTAAGAAATTAGAATTCAGAGTGCAAAGACTTAAGTACAGAGTGCTACTGTACACTGGTGAGTTTCAAGTGCAGAGCAAGTAAGAAAAGAATGTGGAGTGTTAAATGGATCAGAGTGCAAAGGCTTAAGTGCAGAGTGCAACACTGTTGAGTTTCAGGTGCAGCAAAAGTGAGAAAAGAATGCGTGTTGTTAAGAAATTAGAATTCAGAGTGGCAAGGATTAAGTGCAGTGCAACACTGGATTACTGTAGGTGCTTCAGGTGCACCTTTGTACCAGGGGGTTATTCTTCGCAACGGCAACGGACGTGTCGTAAGTTTTTTTTTTTTTTTTTTTTTTTTTTTTTTTTTTTTTTATGTGTCCGACTCTGGGCATAGGCTTCACAGCCTGCTATCACGGCCCAGTCGTCCTCCTACAATCTACATGTCACCACTTCGGCGCTTAACACCCACCGTCCATATTGAATACATGCTAGGGCTGTCTCATACAGGACTGGTGTATTGGTATTAGCGGGGTCATTTTTATGACATGTCGGCGGGTCTTCTGGTAGATCAGTAAAGCCTGATTTAATGAAATTCAAATCCTTTAACTGTTCCCTGCACCAGCGAGGATTCGAACCTGGGTCCCACGGGACCGCAAGCCAACTCTCTACCGATCGAGCTACCGCCTCCCCTGGATACTGCTAAATATTTTCCATACTCACCTCTGATTTCTCATTCATTTATTCCATTGCATTTATTTCATTCCTTGTGTCCCTTATTTGTTTGAATAGGGTCTTAATCAGGTGCTGTTCATGTCTGGTAGGGAGTTACAGTATCCTGTCAACTGCTAAATATTTTCCATACTCACCTCAAATTCCTCATTTTCTGGTTCCTTTTCATTTATTTCATGCTTTGTGTCCCTTATTTGTGTGACTGGGGTCTTAAATAGGTGCTATGCATGTCCGGTAGGGAGTTATGTAGGTGGTTTTCTGAGTTAGGCTGGGTTAGGGTCCATAAGTACATGTCCAGAAGCCTCAGGCCCAGTTTCTGGACGAACCCAATTTTCGGATGGTGCTTTGGCTCTTTACATCGGATATTGGAGAGATTGCTGTAAGAAGCTGCAGTTAACCCACTGGTGTGTTTTCACTGACTCAGTATTCATCTTGAAAAAAAAAAAAAAAAAGTGTTGTTAATCACAGCCTTAGAATAGCAATTTTATTGATAAGAATCATCCACTCACTTGATGTAGTGTTGCCTACTTCTTCCTTAGCCTTTTTATCATTCTTTTTCTGTGCCTGCCCTCCTCTCTTCCTATTTCTCTCATCTTTCCTGTCATTTCTTATTGCTTTTCTTTCCTCTATAGGTGGCTTTCAATTGAGTGACAAGCCAAATGGTTTCCTGTAAGCCAAGAAACCATTTACAGTGCTGGGTGGTAACCATATAATCAAACCATACGTGCTCCCTACATGTCAACAAGTGGGTTGGTGGAGGATTAGTGCCCCTCCTTGTAAAACAAATAACTTGGAGTCAAATGGCCACCCCTTACGGGATTATGGTGCCTGGCAATAGATAGATAGATAGAAAAGAAACTAAAGGCATGTGAAATATTGTTCATAATGTCAATCGAAAGAAAACTGTGGAATACGCTTCTTGTCTGAAAGAACCTGAGTTTGTGCAAGAATAGAGGGTTATACTATTCTAGTTTGAAAAGTCAGCCATGCAACAATTTTATAACAATGCCCACTTCACATTGAAGTTGAATACTGCAACAGAGTTAAGTTTCATGAGCTTATATTTTTAATACTCATTCATAAAGTATTCTCAACAGAATATAGAATTTGAATATTCAGTGATCCCATGGTTATCACGTACTTAGTTATAGTGGATTTCGTTTTCAGTGCAAGATGAAAATATGCACTCCTGCTTTTATCATGCATTTTCTGCTCAAAAACGTTATCGTGCACTTGTGCTGGTTTCTGCCAGCAATGAAATTTGTGGTGTCTGATGGCATTGAGGGATTTGAAAGTGACACCCTACTCGAGGAGTTAATCCCAAGTGGTGGAGATCCCAAACTTTCCACCCTCTTGCCTCAAAACCCCTTATATCATGCCCATCTCCCATACGGTACATGTTTCTTCCTTATTGTGCCCTTTTCATCCTTCTATTAACTTAACCATGCCCGTTTGTATTTCTGATCCTTACCATAACAGTTTGTATGTATTTAGTGTGTCTAAATATTGTAAAAGGGAAAATTTGGAGTTGCACTTGGGATGCCTGGTACCAATTAGGATGTACCCCATAGGTTCTGTGCTTTTGTTCTCATGCACAATGCTCGGTACCAGTTATGTGCAGTAACTAAGGGATCTTTATTCTACTGTACTGTCACCAGAGTGGTAATGGAGTGTTTTACATGTCTGTGACAATATCATAAGTGTTTTTTACCATGAAAAATGTCAACATATGGCAACATTTAATTTGCTAAGCACTAACAGGCCTGATGGATATTTACAGCCATGAGTGAAATTTTGGATTTCACAACCAGTTGTGTCTATGGCTGGTGTAACGTAAACTATTTTTGTCATTGCTCTATGAATTACACATGATAGTATTAGAATGCAGAATACCTTGTTGTTTGGGGAGGAATAAGAAATATGGAATATATGGAAGACAGTGGTCAGTGCTAGGAGAAAACTGTCAGTTATATTTGCTCATGACTGTAGATACTGTAAATAAGCATTTCCGGGCGGCCCTGTCTTGCATCCTCACATGCACACAGCCATGCAATCCACTGCTCTGCTGACTGCTAAGCACATATCTGTGTAACATCGTCTCGTGTCAGGGCTTTAGTGAAATAGGTTACGTAAAGGTGGGTTGTTGCTATGTACGTTTTTGGTGCCACTGTGATGCCAAACTAGCTGGCTTCTGTCTCTCAGTGGCACACTAGCTCATTTATCCTATAGTTTTACTGACCAGTGCAGAGATACTGCAACACCAGTGGCCACAACCAGTGACAAAAAATACAGTACACAAACTCTCACATTGCTGTGTAGAGAATGTGCATACATGCATATTCTCAGCACAACTCATTCACTTGACATAGTTTGACTAGCTGGCACACTCAGTGCAGCACCAATGACCATACATTTACACACCCTTACATTACTGTGTAGGGAATGTGCGTACTTATACAGTATATGCACATCCTCTGCACGACTCTAGATAAGACTAGGAAAGCGCTCACTACCTGGGATAGATGATGCATGCTGTCTCTCCCCCATGCTTCAGCATTTCACCACACACTCCAGTTCCTGGGGCTTTCTCCATTTTGACTTTCTTCATTGCTCCCACTACTTTCATCCTACTGATCTCTTCCTGGTGTACAGTCACACCTCAATGTACAGTGAGATTGTGTCAAGTGAAAACCCATCACATTGTAGTTTAACATAGAACAAGATTGATACAACATGGGTTCAGTGGGGATAGAGAGGGCTTATGACCACATAACCTAATATTTTTAAAAACCTTAGCCATCATGGATTTGGCGAAAGCATATGACAGGGTGGATAGACAAGGATTGTGGAAAGTCTTAAGAATATATGGAGTAGATGGGAAGTTGTTCAATGCAGTGAAGAGTATGTATGAGAGTGCTAAGGCTGCAGTGTGTGTGGATAGCAAACTGAGTGATTTTTTCCATTTGAAGGTTGGATTGAAACAAGGATGTGTTGTGCCTCCATGATTGTTCAGTCTGTATATGGATGGAGTTATAAAAGAGACACAAGGTCGGGCAGTGGATGTTGGAGCGGCCCTAGTGAGAGAGGGCAGTGTTTGGAAACTCCCTGTACTGTTGTTTGCAGAGGATACTGTGTTGTTGAGTGAAGACGAAGGGGAGCTGCAAGGCTTGGTAGATGAGTTTGGGAGAGTGTGTAAGAAACAGAATCTAAAGGTGAATGTGGGGAAGGGTAAAATGATGGTCTTCAAGAGAAGTGGAGTCAGTAAATGTACAATGAGATTGGATGGGGAGGATATGGAGAATGTGAGTGCATTTAAGTACAGTACATCCTTCAACTTTGCGAACTTTAACTTTGCGATTCACCAGTTTTGCGAGGTAGTTCCAAAAGTCATGTATTTTTTAACATTTATGAACTTTGCGACTGAGCACACACTTTGCGAGGTCGAGTGGTGGGAGAGTCGTCTTCCCGCACTGCTTTGCCACCCCGAGTAATTACGTCATGGTTCATTGGGCGTACTGAGCCTCCTAGTTCAGTGGTCTGCCGCCCCGCCACGTTTGTTTGCACCTGTTTCCAACCAAGGTCACTGACCTTCACAATTTCGTGGTGCTCCTCGCAATACCCCAGCAGTCTAACCTTGCACGAGTGTTATCATGGCGCCAGTGGGTAAGAAGAACAAGAAAATAATTTTGGAGACCAAACTGAAAATGATTGAAAGGAAAAAAGCAGGTGAAGGTAATTCTGCCATTGGTCAGGAGTTTGGTGTTGGTGAATCGACAGTGAGAATTTAAAGAACAGTGAACAAATCAAGCAAGCAGCGAATAACTATGGAGGTGCTCAATTTGATGGTAGAATGCTGGTGGACAACAAAGAAGTGCTAATAAAAATGGAAAGATATCTTGCTCACTATATTCAAAGAAAGGAAAAGGAAGGGGTTGCATTAGATGGGCACCATATAACGGAGCAGGCAAAGATATTCTATCACATGTGCCTTAAAAAATCCATTAATCCTCCAACAAAACCTTTCAAGGCATCGAATGGGTGGCTATGCCAGTTCCTCAAAAGGAAGGGGTTTAAACACATCAGGTTCAGTGGTGAGTGAGGCAGTGCTGACTACAAATTGGTCGGCTTCACCCCAAGGTAAGCACTTTTTCCCACTCTTTCTCTCGACTCTGCCTATTAATTTTATGATGATAAATGAAACAAACATGAACTGATGTACTGTACAGTAATATTAATAAGAAAACATCATAGGTAAGAAACATTTAAAAAAAAAATGCATTTGCACTGATGTGAAGACTGGCGTGGTTTACGGGACAGGTGGCGGGGCGAGGCTTGGCTACTGTGGCCCCGTGGGGCCTACATCATCACTATCACTGTCGGCAGATATTTCCACATCTTGCTGTGTTTTTTCTGCCTCTCTCATGAATCCCTCGAAGTCAAAATCGTCACTGGGGTCATCAGAATGAAAAAGGTTAGGGATGCTAGGATCCCTGGCTGCATGGGGAGGGGTGGCAGGACGGCTGTTCAATGGGGCAGGGTCTCTTGGGGTTCTCTTGAATTTTGTGATTAGAGACTGCTTCCTCTTGTTAACACCATCTCTGTGGAGGTCAGCATATAAGGGAAGCGGCCGAGAATTAACGATGCATAACCTGGCCAATATTCTCGCCGTCATTGACCAGCTGAAAAAAACCATCGTGAACAACGAATGTGACAATTTAGGGCTCAGGAAGCATGTCACAGTGTTGACAGGGCCCTTCGTTTTATGCTGACCTACACAGAGATGGGGTTAACAAGAGGAAGCAGTCTCTAATCACAAAATTCAAGAGAACCCGAAGAGACCCTGCCCCATCGACCAGCCGTCCTGCCACCCCTCCCCAAGCAGCCAGCGATCCTAGCATCCTTAACCTCTTTCATTCTGATGACCCCAGTGATGATTCTGACTTCGAGGGATTCATGAGAGAGGCAGAAAAAACACAGCAAGATGTGGAAATATCTGCCAACAGTGATAGTGATGACTTAGGCCCCGCGGGGTAACAGTAGCCAAGCCTCGCCCCGCCACCAGTCCTGTACACCAAGCCAATCTTCACATCAGTGTAAATGCATTTTTTTAAAAATGTTTCTTACCTATGATATTTTCTCTTTAATATCACTGTACAGTACATCAGTTAGTGTTTGTTTCATTTATCATTGTAAAATTAGGAGGTAGAGTCGAGAGAAAGAGTGGGGAAAAGTGCTTACCTTGGGGTGATGTCGACCAATTTGCCTTTATTTCATATATTTAATTGTTTGAATTTTGCGAATTTTGATTTTGCGAGGGTTTTTGTCAACCATATTCTCGCAAAATTGGAGGAAGCACTGTACTTGGGTAGTGTGATGAGTAAGGATGGAAGTCTGGAGAGTGAAGTGCTTGAAAGGGTGCAGCAGGGAAGGAAGGTTGCTGGTTCCTTGAAACAGTGATAAGAATCAGGGAAGTGAGCATGGAAGTGAAAAAGCTGCTACATGACAGTACTGTATTGTGATACCAACTCTAACATATGGAAGTGAAGCTTGGACCTTTTTGGAGGGACAGAAGTCAAGAGAGAGAGCAGTGGAAATGAGTTATTGAGAGGAGCATGTGGAGTCACATGGAGAGACAGACTGACAAATGAGGAAGTGAAGGAGCATTGTTGTGTGGATGTGGATGTGATAGGAAGCGTAAGGAGAAACACGTTAAGGTGATTTGGGCATGTGGAGAGGATGGAGAGTGAAAGACTGACGAGGAGAGTGTATGTGAGTGAGGTGGAGGGGGGGAGAGGGAGGGGGAGGCCTAGGATGAGATGGAGGGGTGGAATGGAGAGGTATATGAGAGAGGGGGGTGTGAGTTGGGAGCAGGGCAGTGAAATGGCGGTGGACAGAGCAACATGGAGGCAATTTGTTTGTGGCCACCCCGTGTGGGATTGAGGTGTCTGGCAGTAGATAGATAGATAGCTTTTCAGGCTTGCCCTTAGTGCCCTCAGTAACACCATGCTTTCCAGACACGATTCCAAGTCACAAGTTTCAGTATTTCACTCACAAAAAGTTATCAGTTCACTTATTATTGCACACAACACTATTTGTTACAAACTTGCACTGTTATTTGGAGGTCTATCTATATCTGTTGCCAGACGCCTCAATCCCGCACAGGGTGGCCACAAACAAATCGCCTCTATGTCACTCTGTCCCCCGCCATTTCACTACCCTGCTCCCAACTCTCACCCCCCCTCTCTCATGTACCTCTCCACTCCATCCCTCCATCTCATCCTCGGCGTCCCCCTCCCTCTCGCCCCCTCCACCTCACTCACATACACTCTCTGTGTCAGTCTTTCACTCTCCATCCTCTCCACATGCCCAAACCACCTTAACGTGTTTCTCCTAATGCTTCCTATTATCTCCACAACCACACCACAGCGCTCCTTCACTTCCTCATTTGTTAGTCTGTCTCTCCATGTGACTCCACATGCTCCTCTCAAATAACTCATTTCCACTGCTGTCACTCTTGACTTCTGTCCCTCCAACAGGGTCCAAGCTTCACTTCCATATGTTAAAGTTGGTATCACAATACAGTACTGTCATGTAACAACTTTTTCACTTCCATGCTCACCTCCCTGTTTCTTATCACTGCATTCATCGAACCAGCAACCTTCCTTCCCTGCTGCACCCTTTCGACCACTTCATCCTCCGGACTTCCATCCTTACTCATCACACTACCCAAGTACTTAAATGCACTCACATTCTCCATATCCTTCCCATCCAATCTCACTGTACATTCACTGGGTTCACTTCTCTCGAAGACCATCACTTTACTTTTCCCTACATTAACCTTTAGATTCTGTTTCTTACACACACTCCCAAACTCATCTACCAAGCCTTGCAGCCCCCCTTCGGCTTCGCTCAACAACACAGTATCATCTGCAAACGAGTACAGGGAGTTTCCAAACCCTGCCCTCTCTCACTCGGGCTGCTCCAACATCCACTGCCCGACCTTGTATCTCTTTTATAACCCCATCCATGTACAGATTGAACAACCATGAAGACATGACACATCCTTGTTTCAATCCAACCTTCAAATGGAAAGATTCACTCAGTTTGCCATCCACACGCACTGCAGCCTTTCTCATCCACTCCATATATTCTTAATACTTTCCACAATCCTTGTCTATCCACCCAGTCATATGCTTTCTCCAGATCCATGAAGGCTGCATACACCTTCTTTCCCTTCTCTAGAAACTCTTCCACTAAGGGTCCAAGAATGAATATCTGATCTACACAACCTCTTCCCTTCCTAAAACCTCCCTGTTCTTCTCCAACTAATTTCTCTGTTATTTCCTTAACTCTGTCAATAAGTATCCTACCATATACTTTTCCTATTACACTGAAAAGGCAAATGCCCCTATGATTACCACACACTGCTTTTTTCCCTTTTCCTTTGTACAGTGGAATAATTATACCTGACTTCCAATCCTCCGAGACTGTACCCTCCTCCCACGCCAGTCTGCACACCTTTCACATCCATTCTATTACTATCTCTCCCCCATGCTTCAACATTTCACCACACACTCCATCAATTCCTGGGGCGTTCCCCATTTTAACTTTCTTCATTGCTTCCACCACTTCCATCCTGGTGATTTCTTCCTCTCTTTTCACAACCCTCCTTCTCCCCGCCATTCCCCAGCCACTTACAGAGTAAGACCTCACTATAACGGACTAATTGGGGCCCAAGCCATTCCGAAAAATGCGAAATTCCGATAAAAGCGACATCCGGGCTTACCCTTGCTAATCCGGACTTTTTCCAATATATCAGACATTAGTCCGGATTGCATCAGTGGTTTTCACCACCATTGCAGTATTGTACTGTGTTATACCTTCACTACATTAATCAAGTGGTGTAATAATACTGTACTGTGCACTGAAGAACATATCTTTTACTTGTCTTATTCTGGTGAACATAGCTGAAGTGGTCAGGCAGTCCTGACTGCTTCTGGCTTTATCGGACTTTTTCCGATATATAGGAGTTTAGTCCGGTAGCTCCTCAAGTCCGATAAAAGCGAATTCCGGTCTATTGAAGTCCCTTATATCGAGGTGTTACTGTATTTGCATTACTTTCATTCTCTATGTTCAACAGTTCATTAAAGTGTTCTCTCCATCTGTTTACTTTTTCTCCCTTCTCCACTAGTAATCTACCATTTTTATCTTTCACACCCCCACTGACTTCGTTGGAGGTAACGGTGGCATTTGAATGGCCTTGCACGTGCAAGACAGTTTTTCGGTGGCCTTTCATGCATAAAGTAGAATTAAAGGAAGATGATTACAGCAAATGTAAACACAGGGTGGACATCTTGGCACAATCAGCTGACATTGAGGTACTGTGTATGCACGGTAGACACAGTTTTCAAGTCACAACTTTCGGTTTTTCATGCAGAAAATAGTTATCGCTTCTGATATTGCATGCTGCCCTACAGTAGATCATCACCATAACAAACTAATTTGGAGAAAGCCAGGTTTGTTAAACCCAGTTGTTCGTTAAATTTGACAGTTCCCTCTTCCTGAGGTGGGATTTCAAGCATATATTCTTGAACCTGTACTAAAAATGTAAATTTTATCCATTTTATACTCACCTGGCCTATAATTTTGCCCCTTTGCAGCATATTTCTCATCTTTGTCATGGTACTTCTTCATGAATGTAACCTGTTAATATAACTCAACAGTCATGATAGGGAGACAGCAATTTCAGGCCAGGATGGAGTACAAAGGGTAGGAACCACATGTACACTCTACCTGTAGAGATGGCTGTACACTGCTTGCACTGCCACTCCTCTTACAGGCTCTACACTGAGTTAACTGTCATTCATTGTCACTGTTGGCAAATATGGCTCTTGGTGGCTCTGGTTTCACATTTGGTACAGAGAGTCCTGAAGTACTTTAGGTTGGGTTCCTGGAGGCTGTAGTGCTGGATCCTGAGGCCATGTGGAGGCTGGCTGAGGATGTTAATTCTGTAGGTACATTAGAGATCTATGACTTTACGGAGCCTCTTGGCAACAGGAGAGAGCACAGACTTGAAAACTGAGAGATCTTAAGCTGGATCTTCCTTGAATGCTGCTGCTGCTGTATTAACTCCAGTGTGATGAGCTGCATAACATAATGTTGAGCCAGAGGTCCTCCAACTTTGTGTATTATGATCAGGATTGTGTCTGCAGCGTCAGTATCTGCAGCTGTAGACAGTCCAGTTGCCTCGTACTCCTCCTTTTCATCTTCCTCCTTTGTTGGTGTTTTGTCTTTGTGCAGTTCTCCCACAATCTCCTCCTCCATCTGGAGGTGGTAACCAAGCACACCAGCATCCTCATCCAGTCACTCCACAGCAAGGTTCCCATGCCCTGCAGCTACCAACATTTCTGCCATCCTCGGTGGCTTATTCCCATCAAAGTCTTGTTGTGATGCTGGAGTCTTGTGGGGTTCTTAGGGGTTTGCACCACCTAAACTTGAGCATGGCAATTGGCACTTACTTCCATACCTCTGCTCAGTTGAAGATGGCTTCCTTTATGGCATATTCGTGTGCAAGGTTTTCTTGCCTCTGGTATCCTCATACTCAGCCTGGTCCATCCCATCCTTTGTCTCAGTGAGGCACTGTTGCAGGTAGAGGTTTCTGTAGTGCCTCTTGGCACTCTCCCTGACTTCCTGTTCCTGGTGTTGGCTGGCAGAAACAAGGCCTTGATTCATCCATTCTTGCTGCAAAGTTTGCTGGAGGAAGGATTGGCTGGGGCACTGTCCGACAGCAGCACTGTCTTCATGTCGTTAGGACTGATGCCATAACTTTTTTTTGGTGCTGCCTCATGGAAAGGTTGAAGCTGTTTTGGGACTAGTCATTAATGATGTCCTTGGTAAGCCAAGCAGACTTGTTCCCATGATACTCCAAAGGAATCTTGGCCATGATGTCATTGAGTGACCTGAGTTGTTTGCTCTTACTCACTATGACTGGCAGTAGGTGATGAGAGTCATCAGCATTGGCACAGGCCAGAATAGAAAACTGCTTCTTCATTGTTTTATGTCCTGGAGTGCCACCAATGTCTTTCGAAGCCTGGGTGCTTTGAGAGAGAGCATGTCGGAAGAGCCCAGTCTGTCTTCAATGTAGATTTGAAACTCATGCATGCAAGCCCTCCTCCTCCATCAGCTTCTGAAGATGGTGGATGAATGGCGCCACAGTACTGTGTCAACATCGGAACTGAGCATCTCTTCAGCTATGGCGTCAATTTTGGGCCCCAATCATGACCGCGCCTATCTGGTGAAATATGGGAATAAACCCTGTAGACTTTCTTCTCTCTATAAGAGACCAGGCGCTTTTCTTTGGTGCTTGGCCATAGTATATTGAAGTATATGCCCTGATGATGTTACTAATGTGTCCTAGGAGCATATGGCCACTGTTCTCGGGCATAGTGATATGCGATTTTTGCCGAATTAATATTACGGGGCCAAAATTCACCTGATGCATGAGCAGTGCGCACGTGCGGTACGCACTTTGGATGACTCATAGTGGCCTCCCATGATGCATACACATTCAGATCTCAATGCCTGGTAAATATTTCTAGCCTTCCTCAATAATTCGATTTCTGCCGATTATTTTTATATGCGGTCAAGCAGACCTGATGCAGAGGCAGTGCGCTTATTCGGTTCTCACTCTGGGTGACTCAGTGGTCTCCGTGACATGCCACATTCAAAACTTAACACCTGGTAATTATTTCCTGCCTCTTTCAATATTTTGATTTTTGGCGATTTTTTAAATCCTAGGCTCTGGCACTACCCGCAGCAGAGGGCATGGCTTTTCATACACGGCTATGGCAGAGGGCGGGTTAACAGTGCCATGGTGCCTCTTGAACCTCCACAGCCAGCCATCACTACACTTGAAATCTCCAATTCTATGGTGTGTAGCAAGCCTGTGTGCTGTGTGATGGATATCCAGGCCACATACAGGGACACCCTCAGTTTGTTCCTTTGTGTACCACTTGTACACAGCTTTGTTCAGCTTCTTGTGTGGTGGCTTCATAGTCCTGAACACATCCTTTCTCTTCCTCTTGCTTTCTGTTTTGTTCATTCCCTCCTTTTTTTTATCATTAGCCATCAGGATTTTGTGAAGGATCATCATCTTAAAGCCATACTTGTGCATGAGGCCAGCCCGCTCATGTCTTTCTCATGGGCATTAGATCACCTCCATTTTCTCTGCAGTGGTAGTAATCCTCCTCCTCTGCTTTTTCAGAAGAGGAGATAGTGGGAGATCCCTTATTAGATGCAATTTTTCATAGTCACAGTGGAAAAACACTTGGCAAAGTCAAGAGATGTGAGACAGTCAAGTGGCTGTCAGAACACAACAGAAGATGCAGCAAAACTGAGGCCATTCATATGCGATATAGTTTGGCCACAGACTCTGATCCCTCCCATGCTTACCAGAAGTAGCCTCAGAATAGCCCAACTCATCACCTGTTCCCTCCCACAAATCTCCAGCCTAGCTCAGGTGGGTGGGAAATAATATCGCCAACCTTGGTGACCGTGTTCTGTGTCACCCCACATTCAGGGAATGTTTTGTGAAGGCCCCGTGATGCACCCCATTTAATGGACATTGTGTGCTATAGCCAATAAACTGCTTGGTGGCCTCAGAGGTGATCACAAGGTCCGTGTGATGTGCCCCATTTTTTTTATTTTTTTTTTTATTTTTTTTAATGCAAGGAAGAAGGAACCCAAGGCCAGGAGCCTGCAAACTGCTCCTTCCAAGAAAAAAAACAAAAACAATACAAAAGAGAACCAAATGAAAGATCCGATCATTTCGAGATGCCTGGACACACTGCATTTGAAAGACTGGAAATCATAGGATGCAGGAAATACAGACAGAGGGAGACAGTTCCAGAGTTGACCTGTTGCATAAATGAAGGACTAGAAGTAACGGTTAACTCTTGCATTAGAGAGTTGGACAGAAAAAGGATGAGAGTTTGTTTGTAGCACCCGTCGTAAAAGTGGAGGGATGCAAGCAGACAGTTCAGAGGAACAGTGACCATTGAAGTAGTGATAGAAAAGAGATAAAGATGTAACAGTGCAGTGAAGAAACAGAGGTTGAAGGGAGCCAGTAAGTAGAGGAGAGAAAGTCTTTGACTCCACCCTATTGAGAAGAGCTTTATGTGGGGAGCCTCCCCACACATGAGAGTTGTACTCTAAGCAGGGGTGAATAAAACCCGTGTATAAAGTCAACAACTGTGCAGGGGTAAAGAAGGTATGGAGTTGGCTTAGCACACCTAATCTCTTGGAAGCTGATTTTGCAAGAGATGTAATTTGATCTTTCCAAGATAAGTGAATGAAACCCCAAGCATGTTCAAGGATGATGCAGGATTAAGCTGGATATTATCAAACATTAGTGGGTACTCCTGAGGAAGATTTTGTTGGGTTGATAGGTGTAAGAACTGAGTCTTTGATGCATTAATAACATCATCATCATCATCATCTGGACCTCCTTTTCCACCTTAGGGCACAAGATTAATTTTACCCCAGTCAGAGATATGAGCCAAGTCAGACATTAGGTTTGCCATAGCCTCATTTCTTGTTTGTTGAAGTAACTGCTGAGATGGACGTTGGGGGAACTGAATGGGTGGAATCATCAGCATACGAGTGGATAAGGTTAGACATACAGCTTAGATGGTCATTGATGGAGAAAGGGAAGAGAGTTGGTGATAGGACAAAGCCCTGAGGAACACCACTGTTGATAGGACTACGAGAAGAATGATGGCCGTGTACAACAGCGGCTATAAAACAAAGGAAGCTACAGATAGAAGGACAGAAACCATAAGAGGGTAGTTTGGAAATTAAAGATTTATGCCAGACTCGATCAAAAGCCTTTGAGATGTCCAGTGCAATGGCAAAACTTTTGCCAAAGTCGCAAAAGGAGGATGACCAGGAGTCTGAAAGGTAAGTGAGAAAATTACCAGTGGAGCATCCCTGATGGAACCCATACTGACGATCAGAAAGAAGATTGTGATAGGTAAGATGCTTTAAGATTTTTCTTTTAAAAACTGACTCAAAAACTTTTGAGACACAGGATGTTAAAGCAATTGGATGATAGTTAAAGGATTGGGAATGGTCACCCTTCTTTGGGACTGGCTGAATGAGAGCAAACTTCCAGCAAGAAGGAAAGTTACAAGCTGATAGACAAAGGTAAAAGAATTTACCCAGGCAGAGTGTAAGCACAGAAGCAGTCAGGGATATGGGTAGAGTGCTGTACAAGCTGCTGTAGGTCATTATGGATAGAAAAGATGTAGGGTTGTTCACCAGGTGGATCAGTGAAAGGAGAGGAGAGCTGAAGGTTGTGGTGAACATTGAAATCTCCTAGAATGGAGATTTCAGAGAAAGGAGAAATGGATAGAATGTGTTCCATCGTAGATGTAAGATAGTCAAAGAATTTTTCATAGTCAGTAGAATTAGGGGATAAGTAAACAGCGCATATATATTGAGTCAAAGAATGACAGGAGAGCCAAAGCCAGAGAGTAGAGAGTTCAAAAGAATCAAGTTCAGGAACACGAGAGCAAGATAAGTCGTTGCATACATATACACATCAGCCACCTTTGGCTTTGAAATGAATATAGAGAAAGTAGGAGGATACAGAAAAGTGTTTGTTATCAGTTGCCTCAGACAGCTGAGTCTCATTTAGGAAGAGAAGGTGAAGTTTAGAGGAGGAAAGGTGGTGCTCAACAGAGTGAAAGTTAGATGAAAGGCTGCAAATGTTGCAGAAATGACAAAGAAGTGAGTCAGACAGTGAGACAGAAGTGAGTCAGAACATTATTCATTATAGCCAATGGCAAGGTTGGCATGATTAAATTCAAATGATTTTAATCAAGTGATTATAATCGATTATAATCAGAGGAAAAAATCAGTGATTAAAATCAGAATATTGTGGAAATAGTAGTCAGGAGGGATGTTAAAGTTATAGGAAGCGAGGAATGTGTGCAGCAGCACAAACTGTTGATTTGTGACAGGGTGCTTAAGGAACGAGTGATGAGAAGGAGGACATATGTACCTAGGAGGAAAATATGGAAGCTGGGAAACCAATCAGTAAGGGATGCCTTTTATAGTGAGATGAGGAGAGTGGTGGCTGAACAGGAAGCCGTAGATAGAGGTGTTAATGAACAGTATAGAGCCCTTAAGAAAAACCTCTTGAGAGTTACCGATGCAATATGCAGTTGGACAGGGGGCCCACCAAGACATAAAGTAACTTGGTGGTGGGATGAGGGTGTAGAAGCTGCAGTTATGGAGAAAAGAAGGCTTTTCCGGGAATGGAAGAATGGTGGTAACAGGGAGGAGTACTTGGCTGCCAAGCGCAGGACTAGAAGAGAGGTATACAGGGCGAAGTCTGAGTCACAGAGACTTTTACTTGATAATCTAAATCATGGAGAAAGGAAAAATATGATTTTTAGGGTGGCAAATCAGGTGAAGAGGGATAATCGGGACATTGTAGGTGAGCAGTGTGTGAAGAATGATGATGGAAGGGTAGTGGTGAACAGTGGGGATA
>JAGKTI010007346.1:0-20209 GCA_018397915.1 Birgus latro
CCACCAACCCTTTTAGTCGCCTCTTACGACAAGCAGGGATACTGGGGGAGAATTCTTGAAAAACCCCCTACCCCCAGGGGGGGGTAGAGGTTAGCACAAATCACAATTTGAGCAGCAACATAAACTACTGTATACCTCATATCAATCAGCACAGTAATTCCCTGTTAGTGTGGCAAAATTCGTACTGGAGGGACCCCAGCACTCCACTTGAAGTTCCTACATGATGACAAATGCCAACATGGCCACCAAACATGGCCGCTGTGCCTGTGCATTCAGCCTCCACCTCCCTGGTCCTGCCCCAGACTCTCCCGCCATTTTTCATGCTGTCCGGCCTTGACTTCCCCTGCCTTCTCGCACATAAAACATGCATTTTTCCAGTGCCATGGTGTGTTATCATTGTACTGTACAACAGTTTGTACACTCTAAATATTCCTTTATTTTGTTTACAATTGCTGAATGGTTGTATGTGTACCACAGTTGATATTTGGTATGCCCAGGAGGGAGTAAAAAATTTCCAAGAGGGTCAGAGGGTTGCCTTTAGAAAAATTTTGGAACATTGAGAGGGCTCACCCTTCATGCTAAGGGATCTTTTTATGCGGTGTGTGTTAAGAGTGTAATGCTTTATGGTAGTGAGACCTGGGCAATAAATGAAGAGGATATTCATATTCTCAAACATACAGAAATGATAATAATTTGATGGACGTGTAGTGCATCCTTGAATGCGAGGCCTAGGGGGACTAGGTTTTTTACTGAAGAGTTGAAAGGAAGGATAGGACTGGAATGTATTGGTGCAGTCATGAGGAAGGGCAGATTGAGATGATTTGGGTTTGTGGAGAAGATGGAGGATAACAGTTGGGTGTAGAGGGTGATGGGTGTGAACATCGGGGATAAGGTTGCGAGAAGCAGACAGAAAATGACATAGGACAAGGTCATAGAGTGTGACCTTAGGGATAAGGGACTGAATATGGAGGCTGCCAGAGATCGAGCAGTGGGGATAGCTGCCATTAGGTGATCAAGGCCAACACATGCATGCATGTTGGAACCTTTATAAATGATACGATACAATTTCCAGACTTATTTGTCCCTGTAACATGAGTTCCAGTGTTCCCATCAGCAATCAGGTCTCGATATGTGATAGGGTTGCATCAAGTGAAGACCTATCACATAATGATTTATTGCATAATAAGGTCAATATAACATGGGTTAGGGAGGGTGACCTTGACTGCAAAGCCTAAAATGACTCAAAAACCTTCTGCCACCAACCTGAAGTTTGTCCTAGGTCAGTCTGAGTCATCACCAAGAGTCCTTCCCTGAGGCTAGAGGACAGCTGGAGGACCTCGACAATCAATCACTCCAGGTGCTCAGGAGGAGTTGAAGAGAGATGGGGAAAGTGATGTGGTGATGCCAAGGGAGAGTGATGCAGTGGTTAGGTTGAGGGAGAGTGATACAGTGAGGCTGAGGGAGAGTGGGGTGGTGCAGGTGAGGGAGAGCAGAACACTGAAGGTGAGGGAGAGCAAAGCATTGCAGAGGAAGGAGAGCAGAGCGGTGTGGGTGAGGGAGAGTGTGGTGGTGCAGGTGAGGGAGAATGTGGCAGTGGTGTATGGGTGTGCCAGGTGGTGATGAAGACAAGACAGATATGACAGAGGCAGGTGATGCAGGATGTTGCAGTTACATACCACTTGTTGATGGCATTGGCTCTTCCTCAATGCTCCTGGCAGGGTAGGAGGAGGTGATGGTGGTCTGGCTTCCTGCCATTCTCTCACCTGCCAGCAGCTCTCTGTACACCCTCAGATTTTGTTCAGTTCCTTGCACTGATGTGTCACTTTTTGCCTTGTATGGGTCCTTGTCCCTGATGAATGCAGTGCCCTTGTCCACAATTTCAAGGAATGCCTTCAAAGTGTTTTTGTTCGGAACATGAAGGTACCCGTCCTCCCTGCTGTCCTTGTGTTCTTCCTGTGCCTCCGTCACTCATTCCCTGAGCCCAGTGAGCTCCTATGTGGACAGCTACTTGTTGTGGCTGTCCAGGATGTCTTGCACATCCTCCTTTTCCACCTCCTCAAAGTCAGCCTCGAGTGAGAGGCCAATGATGTCTCAATGGATGTTTTCAACTGCCGGGAACCCCATGTGCCCACAGCATTCAGTGTACTTAGCTGCACCTCCTTCCACACCAGTAATTGTTGATGACATGGTTTATGTTATGTTTCATTTAATAGTGCTGCGCTGCATTGCTCACTCCAGTGTCACTTGTTCTTGCCATCTGCTGCAAGGTGCAGCGGAGGTAATAAGCTTTGAATGTTGCAACGATGCCCTGGTCCATAGGTTGCAGTAGTGATGTCGTGTTAGGGGGCAGGTGCACCACTTTGATGTTATCAAACCAGTTCTCCTTGTGCTCTGGGTGGCTTGAGACATTGTCCACTAAGAGGAGGAAACAATATGCAAGGTTTTTTCTGCTTACATAGCTGCATAGGAGTGGGACAGGTACCCTGCCATGTATGACCTGCAGAGAGTGGATGTCAGCTGGGCCTTGGGGTTACTTCTCCAAATAACCCCAAGGTTCTCCATTATAAACTCTGCCAGTGCTCAGGGGTCCTCTCGGTGATATACAATACTAGAAATGGCTTGAGCTTCAGGTCCTCTCTGCATTGGCACTATGGAGGAAAGTGAGACAGTCCTTTGCAGCCTTGAAGACAGGCACATGCCATCCTTCCTGGCTAATGTAAGTGTTCCTTGACCACATTCCAAACAGGCAGGTCTCGTCAAAATTCAACACCTGCTTTGGAGAGTATCCCCCTCCTCAATAATGGCCTAGAGCTGCACAAGGAAGGCTTCAGCTGCCACTTGTTTGCGCTTGCAGCCTCCCCATGCATGGCCACATGTTTAAGGCCTGCACAGGCCTTGATATGCTCAAAACAGCCTGTGTTGGCCTTCAATTCCTTCTTGGCCTCCATACCTCCCTTCTCCTTATGGTCCTCTTACAGATTGAGAGCTCTGCTGCAAATAAAGGAGTTGTGAAGAAGCTGCCTTGCTTTGTATAGGTCATTAACCCACAGGGCCAAGAGGCACTCCATTTCCTCCAATACTGTATAGGCTCCCTTGCACTAGATTAACATTGTGCAGTGAGGGAAGACACGTTCTGCGACACCATAATAATTGCCTCAGATTTTTTTATGACTACCGAGACTGTGGACTGGGGCAGTTTTAGGGCATTGGCAATCTTACTTAGTCCCTGCCCTTCTTATGGCATTTAATAATGTCTGATTTTACATCAAGGGAAAGGCTATGCCTTGTTCTTTTAGTCTTGTCTTCAGCAACATCAGCAGCACCTCACTTTCCCCAGGGAGTAGCACCAGACATGATTTCCAAGTTCACAGAGTTTCACTTTTTTTTGCACACAAAAGTTCTCTCTCCTCCTAAAGGCACACACAGCAATATTTGTGTCATACTTGCAGTGTCATTTGGTGTTGGCGATAATGTTGCAAGGACCCATTGCAAGCAAGAAGGCTAGGTAACTCAATGGGTGCGAGGGAGACATTCACAGGTGCTGGACATGTGAGCAAGTGGGTGAACAAAAATCAAAATGTTGGCTCGAAGGCTGCTATCTTCATAGACCTGAGGTGGGGGTTCTGCCTATGTAAACAATGGGCAGCCATCTTGGCTCTGACAGCTGACTGTTGGCTTGTGTGCATCACTGTCTGCGAGAGAAACTTGGAGTCGGTCGTCAAAAATATCATTATAGCAGACTTACAACCAATTACTAAATGTTATTATGAAAAAGGGTGTAACTTTGTCATTATCATTCTAGTGATGAATGCTGTGAAGAGTATGTGTGAGGGTGCTAAGGCTGCAGTGCATGTGGTCAGTGAACTGAGTGAATTTTTCTATTCGAACGTTGGATTGAAACGGATGTTTCATGTCTCTATGGTTGTTCAGTCAGTAAATGGATGGGATTATAAAAGAGGTACAAGGTAGGGATGTTGGAGTGACCCTAATGAGAGAGGGTAGTGTTTGGAAACTCCCTGTACTGTTGTTTGCAGATGATACTGTGTTGTTAAGTGAAGACGAAGGGGAGCTGCAAGGCTTAGTGAATGAGTTTGGGTGAGTGCGTAAGAAACAATCTAAAACTGGATTTAGGGAAGAGCAAAGTTATGGTCTTCGAGAGAGGTGAAGCCACTGAATGTACAGTGAGGTTGGATGAGGAGGAAATGGAAAATGTGAGTGTGTTTAAGTACTTGGGTAGTGTGATGAGTAGGGATAGAAGTTAAGGGGGTGAAATGCTTGAAAGTGTACAGAAAGGAAGAAAGGTTGCTGGATCTTCGGAAGCAGTGATAAGAAACAGGGAAGTGAGCATGAAAGTAAAAAAAGTTGCTGCATGACAGTATTGTGATACCAACTCTAATGCATAGAAGTGAAGCTTGGACATTGTTGGAGGGATACAAGTCAGGAGTGGCAGCAATGGAAATGAGTTATTTGAGAGGAACATTTGGAGTCATATGGAGAGACAGGGTGACAAATGAGGAAGTGAAGAAGCATTGTGGTGTGGATGTGATAGAAAGTGTTTGGAGAAATACATTGAGGTTGTTTGGCCATATGGAGAGGATGGAGAGTGAAAAACTAGCGAGAAGAGTGTATGTGAGTGAGGTGGAGGGGGGGAGAGGGAGGGGGAGCCCAAGGATGAGATGGGGGGATGGAGTGGAGAGGTATATGAGAGAGGGGGGTGTGAGCTGTTAGCAGGGCAGTGATGTGGCAGGGGACAGGATGACATGGAGGCAATTTGTTTCTGGCCATCCCTTACAGGATGAAGGCATCTAGCAATAGTTAGATAAAAAGATTTATCACATAATGAGAAGTCATATAATAAGACCAGATGGTACACGTTTTCCGTTTGCACAGCGAAATGTCCAGACCCATTAACCATGTTGCATGGGAGGAGGGGGCACTGTACTCAAGAAAACTAATGCCTACCAATACAGTGTGATTCATTACTCTGAAGCCTCAGAATAATTTAAAATTTCCATATTTATTGAATCAGTTTAAATAAAATTTGGCACTTACTTTTGTAATACAGGTATACCTTGATATACGATACCTCTAGATGCAATTCCCTGGCTTAACGATGGGGGTAGAAATACCACCATATCCCGCCAAACAGTGACCAAACCCCGGTTTAATGACCGTTTTTGATAATATTTTAGACTAAAATTAAGTGTTTCGGTTGATTCATAAACTGTTTTCAGACTTAGATTAATGTGTTTTAGCCATAGGTGGGGTGAACATTGTCATTTTGGGGTACAGTTTATTAAGCTTGATTTTTTCCAGACTTATATATGATGATTTTCAGGTTTTATTTGTTGGTTTTAGTGAGTTATTTACAGGTGTTAGGCTTTGGTTGGCTTCTTTTACAGCTGTTAGACCATTTAGATTGGCTTTAAACTTGTTTTCGGACTCACTTGGTTGGGTTTAGGACTTGGATGAGGAGAAACCCAAGACTCTAAAACGCATCCCTGTACTTTACATGTTAAATCTACCCCAAGATACGATACCCCGCTTAATAATGGGTTTTTACCTAACCAGTTGCATCATTATACTTGGGTATACCTTTATCATTATAGTTTGTTCACAGTTTCACAACATTTTGAAAGCAGCCTCATGCAGTATTTTAACCTGTCATGTCCCGACCGATTTCCAACCTGCGATACCCCAAAATCCCGAGCATTTTTGGCAAAAATTTTTATTGGCTCAAACCTTCGCTTTTGGTGAAAAAAATCAAAAATTCATAGAGAAATCGCGATCCTGTGCTTAAAAATGTTGATACCGGTGTCATGCAACCTTACATTGTCCTTCTTTTTCAGGGTACCTGGCTAAAGAAAATGAACTATGGAAGGGTTAACTAATCAAGCCACTTTCAATTACGTATTTATTTATGTATTTGGTACGAACTTGTGTGTAGTAACAGACTATATTGGTTTTCACACATTTATATAGGCAATAGAAGCATTGTTCAGTCCCCAAACACTTCCACATATGGCACCTTCCTTTATGACATTACCACCTCATCACTTCTGTTTGTTTCTTGCTCTAGCTTCTTTATTTCTTTGTCCTCCACCTCAGGAATCACTTTCACCGTGAAAATCGTCATTGGAGAGATCGTGAGGCAACATACCTTTACTGGCCAGCTTACTGCTAACAGGTGAATTGCCTAGTGTGGGGGGGAGGGGGGGGAGGGGTTAGGTGAGGCCAGGCAGTATCCCTGCTTGACAGCAAGTAGAGGAAGGTCTCCCACATATGTCTACCAAAAATCACCCATGAAACTTGAAAATTGTGCAAATTATGACCCTTGCAATTGCACGACGTACCCGTACGTCGATGGGTGTAGCTGTGACAAAGCATCACGACGTACCCATACATTGATGGGATTCCTCAGGTTAAGCATAATTAAGCTTGATGTTCTAAAATGGCAACTTTTCAGTTCAATTTATCCTCTGGGATGGCTACATACTCCCTCATTATGTTTTCTTTTAGTTAATCAGATGTGTGAGGCTTGTTTTCAAATCCTTTTCCCTCAAGATGTCCCCACAGCCAAGAAAAAATCTTGAGTTAAATCAGGGGAATAAAGATTACACAGTCACTTATATAACATGGAATGATCACTGGATCAGTGCAGTTGATCAACTGATGCCCACTCAGTGCCACACTTGTGAGAGAGCTGTACAGTAAAACCTCGATATAACGGACTTCAATAGACTGGAATTCGCTTTTATCGGACTCGAGTAGCTACCAGACTAAACTCCTATAGATCAGAAAAAGTCGGATAAAGCTAGAAAGCAGTCCGGACTGCCTGACCACTTCAGCTATGTTCACCACAATAAGACAAGTAAAAGACATGTTTTTCAGTGCACAGTACAGTATTATTATACCATTTGATTAATGTAGTGAAGGTATAACACAGTACAGTACTGCAATGGTGGTGAAAACCACTGATGCAATCCGGACTAATGTCTGATATATCGGAAAAAGTCCGGATTAGCAAGGGTAAGTCCGGATGTCACTTTTAGTGGAATTTCGCATTTTTCGGACTGGCTTGGGCCCCAATTAGTCCGTTATAGTGAGGTCTTACTGTATTTTGTTTCGAGCTTAAGTCTCGTTAAAATTGAATGGCAGGGAATTTCTCAAATACATTCGAAGATTGACATAGACAAAGTTTGTAAGAACAGAACTTCATTTAAATCCATTGATTAATAATTAATATACTGGCAAGATTCTGGGGCCTCAAAGTACTGAATCACCCTGTGTAATGGTATTTAGATAATTTTCCAGTATGATAGTTAATACAATACCTGGATCACCAAACATTACCATAATACTAGCATGTTAACACAAAATACTTGCAGCCTTTTACTTTGGACTACAGTTAGACACTCAGTGAGACTCTTGGCTATAGGAATTGGCACTACTGTGTATGTGCCTGTACTGTTTAGACTGGTATTGAGTTCAGTAATGTATACACCTCTAGAGGAGAGCAAGCTGAGTGTACCCTCTCTCAACTGATCTGTGACTCTTATGGATCTTAGGAGAGAAAACATTTTTTTTTATATAATCATTTAGCTCTGATGGAGGATTTGTTATTGTTATCACTGAACAAATGTAAAATCCAGTCAAAATAGGGACTGGTAAATGTTCTGGATGTTCATGTTCCAGGTTAAGTATCTAAAAAATGTGCTGGTTCTGAGAGTTTGAGGTTTTAGTTTAAATTTGGTTTCATATCAATGGGAAGCATGTGATATTATGGTATGAAAGGTTCTGTTGTCTGCAGAGTTTGTATGAAGAAAAAGCTTAAGCAGTAGTAGATTCAGATTGCTGGGTACAGTATATCATTTCGTTTAGGTACTGGACAGTGTCACTGCACCATGTCATCAGCATTCACACTGTTAAATTTCTAATAATATCAGTAATACTTCTTAAATTGGAGCAGTTTGCCAGAGTTAAAATAAAAAAAAGAAGAAGAAGAAGAATTGAAGTTGGAAGGACAAGCACATATACCTGGATATACCATAGCCATAAGCATAGTTTGATAGGGAAAACCAGCAGTATTAAGTTTTATTGGGAAAACCAGCTGTGTTGAGAGGCAGTTTTGAATGGTGAAATTATAGTGTTTAGGTGGAAATTAAATTTGCTTTGAGAGAAACTTGCAATGTTACAATTATATCACTTTTTTGTAGTTTGGAAATGAACTGTATGAAAGAATGTAATGCCATATTAGGAAACAGAGGAAGGATGATAGGATGGTTGATTTGTTTGGGCATGGAGTGTAGTATGGTAGAAAGTGACATGTAGTATATAATGTTAGGTGACAAGATTAAACACAAGTATTACTTGATTCCTTGTGTGTAATATGAAGTTTGTATTTTCTGGACCAGACCAAAACATTTTTTTCACTATTGCCATCACAGTAGTGCCTCATTGTGCACTGTGTGTGCAATTTTTGGTCTTTGACGTCATTCTACTAATAACCAATGCTAGCTTAGCACTTTTGATATGATGGAATCTTTTATATTCCAGTACTGCTGCTTTCTGGCCATAATGTTCAGCTTAGGAAGACCTTTTATTTTGGGTGGGGTAATCCACCCAGCCTGGGGATGCCCTTTTCATTTCATTCTTGCCATGTATTTTGTTTATATAATTAAGGATATACCTTTCAAACTGAAGTGGTTAGGTACAGCCTTAATTAAGCCCCTTGATTATGAGAGGCTGTTCTGAACCTGAGTGATAGCAGCAAGAACAAGCTGAAAAGAACATCACTTGGATTCAGGGGTTAAAGGAGGCTATTTCTGACCTCTCCACAAGTGGTTATTTTTCTTGAGGTGTATACAGTCATCTAACAGTAGCAAGAAGAGAATAAGATTGGAATCATTGTACTGAAGAAACTAGCAGAGCACAAGTTAACTGTGAAAGCCACAAAATTATTGGTCAGCCTAATAAAAAAAAAAGTCACAAAATAGGTTCAAGAAATTTGAGGAATTCATTTATGTATCACCACAGTAATCTCTCGATTATCTGGGGACCATCCATTACCCGGACACTGTGATCTGGCTGTTCCAAACCATTATTCATACATTTTTTCCCACTATCCGGACAAAATGCATCTGTTTCAAAATTATGGTCACGTGAAAAATTTCTGCCCAGATGGGCAAGAGTAGCCTTGTGGCACCGCCGTGTTGGGCTTGTTAGTTTACCCTATGTCCGCCAGAGACCCTCCTCGCTCACTCTCAGTTCCTAAGCATAGCTAGTGTAGTGAGCGGCTCTTCCAGGACCATTGTTATGGCAGCACATGTGGTAGCATTCGTGGTAGTTCCCTACCTGCTTCAGGCTGCTGTTCCTTGTATGCCTCTTCCTAGAGTATGTGATGATGGCTCCTCCACCAGGGAAAAGGAAGAGGGTAGTGTTGACTCTGGAGAAGAAGCAGAAGATCCAGAGTAAGATTGATGCAGGATGGTCCACTTCCTGCATCTTCCTCTTTAACCGGCCGAGTCCCATTGACGTACGATGCACATCACTACTTTTTTCCGCGGACAGACCCAACAACGTGCATCGTACGTCAAGCAATTGCAAGGCCCATTGTGTGCACATTTTTCAACATTCGTGGGTGATTTTTGGTAGGCATATGTGGGAGACCTTCCTCTACCTGCTGTCAAGTGGGGATACTGCCTGGCCCCTCCTATCCCCCCCTTCCCCCCTCCCCCCCTCCCCCCCACACTGGGTAATTCACCTGTTAGCAGTAACCCAGCCAGTAAAGGTATGTTGCCCCATGGTCTCTCTAATTATGAAATTCATGGTGAAAGTAATTCCTGAGGTGGAGGACAAAGAAACAAAGAAGCTAGAGGTAGAAGCAAACAGAAGTGATGAGGTGGTAATGTCGTAAAGGAAGGTGCCATATACTGGGGTTTTGGGTAAGTGAACAATGCTTGTAAACGCCTATATTATTGTGTGAAAATCATTATAGACTTTTACTACACATAAATTCGTACCAAATAAATGAAATAAATACGTAATTTAAAGTGGCTTGAATTAGTCAACCCTTCCATAGTTCGTTTTCTTAGCCAGGTACCCTGAAAAAGAAGGAAAATGTAAGGTTGAGTGACACCTGTATCAACATTTTTTTACTTTAGGATCGCAATTTCACTATGAATTTTCGATGTTTCTCACCAGAAGCGAAGGTTTCAGCCAAAAAAACAAAAAGCCAAAAATCGGTCGGGATCTGGGGGTAGGCTGGGTAAAAAACCGGTCGGGACTCGGTGGGTTTAGGAGTAAGACCTGGCCCACTCAACCCTACACTACATCAAGAAAGCCCTTAACAAACTCACCCAATACATGGCAGACTTTGGCCAGAACTACAGATGCAATACTGAACAGAAGACTATGAGTTTTCCCCGGAATTCCGAAGTTGACTGTTCGACATTGATCTGGTACCGGCAACAACGGGCTGCAGGCATGCTAATGAGATGCACTGAGTTGAAGGCTACTGCCGAGAAATTTGCCCATCTTCACTACGTCCCAGACTTCAAGGCATCCGAAGGTTGGTTATTCAGGTTCAAGCTTCGACATGGCCCTACCAATCATAAGACCCATGGCGAAGCTGTGGACACTAGTGAGGAGGGAGTGGAGGAATTTCGGCAAAGTTTGTCAGGCTAGATTGAGAAGGAGGGCCTCACTCTTGGTCAAGCCTATAATGCTGATGAAAGTGGCCTCTTCTACTACTCAGTGCCCACCAGCACTTTGCTAGATGAGAAGAAGCGTGTGCCTTGCCGCAAGTTGTCTGAGCAGCAGGTATCTGTTTTGAGCACAGCTAATGCTGATGGGTCGTGCCGGAAACCTGTTATTGTTGGGCATGCAAAAGAGCCCTGTTGCCTTCATGGGCTAATGGATGTCCTTCCTGTTGTGTGGTACTATTCTGTGAAGGCCTGGTTTACCTGCAAGATCTTCACAGATTGGTTCCACAGGTATTTCATCAAAGAGATCATCCATTACCAAACGGAGGAACTTGGAATCCCTCATGACTAGGTGAAGGCTCTTCTTCTCCTGGACAATGCCCCCATGCATCCCTCCAAGAAAGAATTGGTTGCAGATGACGGTCACATTAGGTGCCTGTTTTTGCCAACTAATTTCACTGCTGTGATTCAACTAATGGACCTGGGTGTGATCATGGCCATGAAAAGGCTGCACCGATGGAGGTTCCTCAACGAGGTGATGGTTATTCTCAAGGACTAGGATGAGCAGAGTCAGGGGCTGGACACGCGAAGGCAGAGGACACTGGAAGACTTGCAGCACTACAAACTTAAGTCTCCTGTGTACAACTGGGCGAGTGCATGGAAGGAAGTCTCCACAAAAACCCTCGATAGTGGTTGGTCTCGTCTCCTTCAGGGACATGAAAGCAGACACGACTTTCTGGGCTTTGACGTGGACGACTTCCACACTCGTCTTCGTAACACAGGCGAGGATGTCGATGATGAGCCGTAGTAGTTAGACGACGATGGGGGCAATCCTGGCTATTGGGTTATGTCCGACTTCATGATCGCCACTTCTGTTGCTGCTGCCCGGCCAGGAGAGGGTGACGAGGATGACAAGGTTGATGCGGACTACCCGGAGAAATGCAGTACTCCAGCCATCGCCTGCCTGAACACATTCCAGGCACATCTCAAGGAGGTGCTTAAGTATGCCAAGCACGTGGAATATGACAGAGATGGTGCCTCTTCGCCTTGTGACGGATCTGCGTTCTGTGCAAGAGAGTGTCATCGGATGCCTGAATCATCACTCCTATCGCCAGTCCAAGATTGACTCCTTTATCAGGCCTCTGACCCCAGCCCAGTCCACCTCTGCTCTGTCACCACCACAGCGTCAACCGAGCCTCAACCTAGCACGTTGTCAGCTGTTCTGTCTCTCCTGGACGTGAGTTTGCAGCTTTCTTCAGATTCACCTGAAGTGGGCAGTCCATCACCACGTTCCACAGCCGCTTCCCTGGGCCAACTGGCGGAGATCCTCCTTGACTCTGACTCAGACTAAGCTCTTCAGACTACACCGCTAGACCACAAGGGATGTACTGTGCAGTGCAGCTGGTTTGCCAGCTGCAGCTGCAGTACATCAATCAGAGTAGAGGAGGTAGCTGGTTATTCAGCATGATGCCCAGTGACAAATTGTGAGTGTTTATGTTGATTTCATTCTAGCTTACTGTACTCTACCATGAATTTATTGTATTTTACCATGATTTTATTCTATTTTGCCATAATATTTTGTGTGCCCACTGCATTTTTCCTGCATAGATGGTTTTCTCATGTTTTTTTCATGTCACACTGCAGTGGTGATTGCTTGTCTGTGGTTGATGGGTCTGCTTTACCATGGTAATTGCTTGACTGTGGTTTATAGGTCTTCTTGACCAGATAGAATAGTGTTAAACAACAGGAACAAGTGTTGAACGATGTAGTGTAGTAACCTTTTAAACTGGATTTCAAAGTTAGGTTATGTATGAGTGGGGGCGGGGGAAGACTTTACTACCCAGACATGCCTTTGGCTCTATTACGTTGGATAATCGAGGGATTACTGTAATACATAATCACAGATATCAACTCTTGATCTACATTGGATGTATAGTACTGTGATGTAATTTTGATATAACAATACAAGATTGACTAAAAAGGGCAAGTGATGTTTGACAGAAATGTTTTGTAATCATAGTGCTTCGGGAGACATAGGAAAATTATATGAAAATTACAAATCAGAGGTTTTGATAGTGTGGTGTGGCAGTTTTCCTTCATGCTGGGAATTTAGGGTTGATGAATATCTGTTGTTAGATAGGGTCACAACAGTAAGATGGATGAATAGATGGAGAAAGAGACCAACAGAATATAATGAAAGAGTTTGTACAAGGTATATCAGTATGGAATGAAAAACAGCATTTGATTTAGACTGTTTTGAGTTCTTTTTGTTCTAGTCATTGTAGATTACTTCATAAGAATATACAGTAGCATCAAGCAGTAAATGGGTTTATCTAAGCACTTATGAAAAAATGAAATGTTCATTCACCTATAGAAGTTTGTTAGTTTGTATAATGCACATCTACTGTGTAATAATAGCAGTCATAATAGTCTTATGCTCTTTGTCTGTAGTGTGTAAAGCAACACCATATTCTGTTTAGAACATAATATCCAGCAAGATATGACCCTAATTGTACAATCAGGTGCTGATAACTGAGAAGTTATAGCAAATAAAAAGGCCATTGATGGTTCCACACCATATACCTGTTGGTGTATGAAGAGTGTACTTTGCCAGGCTAATGAGAAAACACAGGGTACATTAAACTTTTATTGACAGGCAGTCTACTGTAGGTCCATATTTATGAAAAGGGATATATCCAGGGATTCCTATAGTTGACTACCATTAAAAAAATTCATGGCTGTTCCAGTCTGGTGTAGGCTTTGAGGGACTTGGTGAAACAATATCTTGCATGAGTAATTTTCTTCTTTAATTACTGCATGTGTCTGTGTGTGTGCATTGTGATTTGGTGTAAGGTTTGAACCCTTGTTATTTTTATTTTATTTTTATTTTTTTAGACCATATAGGTTATAATTTTTTTTTTAAATTTCTGCTCTTAACCTGATTGCTATTCTAAGACAGAGTGTTTTTCTAGACTGATTTACACAGATGACTAATGAGGCAATATTCCAGTATATTTTACCATACGGTTGTCTCATGCAGTACTAGGGTTTCTGCTGTGAAAATAATGCAGGATGTATCCTAAAACAAGTCTGGCTTGTCATGTACAGTATTATAATTTGCCTAATTTCTTATGCATTCTCATTAGCATTATACAGATAGTTAATACAGTATGTCGCTTTATTTAAAGTATGCATGTGATTAACCAGATGATGCAGTGAAATACTGAATTGCAGCTTTTATTGATATTGTATCATTTGAGTACTTTATTTGATAAGTAGTAACCATCATTATTCAAAGTGATTTTAAAGAAATGAATTTGTTTAGCTGTATAGGAAGTCCTGTTTTTTTTTTATAGGTTGTTGTTTACTTTTGTTGGCAAGTTACCTGGGACTTCAGGCACATTACATCCACATGCATTTCACTCAGCTCACTTATTTAGAATATTAGGATTGTACTTTGGCTTGTTAGCCAGGGAAATAGGAACTTCAGAATGTCTCCAGAGTTGAACTTATCTTTAAGGTCATCATTTCAGTTAGCACTGTAGTCTGTCATCATGTTTTATAATGTCATCCATCTCGTCAGCTACAGTGCTTTACTTCTTTTAATACTTCACATGTCACTCTCATTTCTCCAATGGTCTCCCCACTAATTTCGCCATATATTTGCTTGCTTATTCATACTAATGCCTTCTTAAAAGTTTCCTTTAACCCTATCAATTTTCTATCTTGTTTATAGAGTGCAGATTTTTCTTTTCTAGTGCATATGAAACAGTATCTAGATATAATCACAGTAGTTACCCACATACATTATTCAGTTTCCATATCAACAGTTAATATAACAGCCTTAGGAACATCTTATCATGATAATGGGTGACTTTAGCTGAGGAGTTGCAGTTACATCTACTGTGTGTTGAAGAACTTGGCAGAACTGAGCTGTGACACACCAATGTTACACCTACATATGGATCTCATCAAGGAGCATCTCTGCTACATTTGTTCGATATTTAGCATATAATAAAGAAAAGGGGGCTAGATGTGAAGAAATAAGTTTGAATTTTAGTTGGAATTATGCAAGACTGCTCTAGTAACTAAAGTCTAATTGAATTGAGGGGGGGGGGAACAGTGTTATGTAACAGACTTTCTTCATCCACCACAGCTCCAACCAGGTTGGAATTTGGACATACCTGTACTGTACTGCTGGTACAGTACTGTAGAATCTAAACCTAATGAACAATCATATTATAGCTGCAATTATTGTCTGGATTTTTTAGTTAATGACAAATTATTTATATCATGTCATGATAAAATATATGTAATGGCTACATGAGTATACAGGTGTAATTTTTTGTTTTACTTGAACTGCCCCCTCAGTTCTTCAGTATTTGTGTTACCATGGTTCATTTGTTAATGATATTTAACATTTACCTTGCCAATTTTACCTGATTACAAAATCATGAAAACTACTGTATCACTAAGTTTATAGTACAAGTGTGTGGTATATATATATATATACATACACAGTATAACCTCACTATAACGGCCTAATTGGGGCCCAAGCCAGTCTGAAAAAAGCAAAAGTCCCATAAAAGCGACATCTGGACTCCCCCCTGGACTTCCTCCTCCTATTTGTTCTCTCTCTCTCTCTCTCTCTCTCTCTCTCTCTCTCCACACTCTCGGCGCTTCCATTTTTCTTCACATATTTTTGTCTTCATCATCTCCATCATCACCTTCTCATTTATTTTTACTTGCACTTTCAGTTCACTTTGACATTCACATTCACTGTCGTATTCACTTTCATGATAATTTTCACTTTCACCTTCACCTTCACCTTTACACTCACTTTCACTATCGCTTTAATTTTGAGTTTCAGTTTCACCGTCACCTTCACTGGCAACTTTACTTTCTCACTTTCATGTTTACCTTTAGTATTACTTTCACTCACCTTCACTTTTGCCCTCCCATCTTTTACTTTCACATTCCCCTTCATCTTCACTTTCACCTTCACTTTCATCTTCACCTTCACAGAAACTTTCACATTCACCTTCACTTTCATCCTCATGTTCATCTTCACCTTCACCTTTACCTTCACCTGCACTTTCTTAACTTTCACCTTCACTCACCCTCACTTTCATCTTCACCTTCACTTTTACCTTCACCTTCACTTTCCTTTCTCTAAACTTCACTTTTACCTTTACTTTCACCTTCACCTTCACTATCATCTTCACTATCACCTTCATTTTCACCTTCAACTTCACTTTTGCCTTCACTTTTGTCTTCACTTTCACCTGTACTTCCACCTTCACTTTTCCTTCACCTTCATTTTCACATTCATTTTCACCTCTCCCTCTCTCTCTCTCTCTCTCCTGGAGAGAGGGGGGGGAGGGAGGGAGGGAGGGAGGGAATATACAAGGAGAGAGAGAGAGAGAGAAGAGGGACTGAGGTTGTGCCTATCGCCCTCGTTTGTTTATGCCAAGGGAACGCCACTTATCATTCCTGTATTCTCTCTCTCTCTCTCTCTCTCTCTCTCTCTCTCTCTCTCTCTCTCTCTCTCTCTCTCTCTCTCTCTCTCTGTTCACTTTGACATTCCCCTTCATCTTCACTTTCATCTTCACCTTCACTTTACCATTTACCTTCACTTTCATCTTCACCTTCACCTTCACTTTCACCTTCACCTTCACTTTCACATTTTCTTTCACTCTCACTTTTACCTTTTTCACCTTCACTATCACCTTTACTTTCACCTTCACTTTCACCTTCACATTCACTTTCACCTTCACTTTTACCTTTACTTTCACCACCTTCACTATCACCTTCATTTGCACCTTCAACTTCACTTTCATCTTCAATTTTGCCTTCACTTTCGCCTTTACTTTCACTTTCACATTAACTTTTGCCTTCACATTCACATTCACATTCATTTTCACCTCTCTCTCTCTCTCTCTTCCTGAGAGAGAGGGGGATGGAGGGAATATACAAGGAGAGAGAGAAGAGGGACCGTGGTTGTGCCTATCTCCCTTGTTTGTTTATGCCAAGGGGACGCCACTTGTCATTCCTGCATTCTCTCTCTCTCTCTCTCTCTCTCTCTCTCTCTCTCTCTCTCTCTCTGTTCGCTTTGACATTCCCTTTCACCTTCACTTTCATCTTCACCTTCACATTCATTTTCACATTCACCTTCACTTTCATCTTCACCTTCACCTTCGCCTTTTCTTTCACCTTCATTTTTGCCTTTACTTTCACCTTCACTTTTGCCTTCATTTTCACCTTTACTTCTACCTTTACTTTCACATTCACCTTAACCTTCACTTTTGCCTTCACTTTCACCTTCACTTTAACCCCCCCCCTCTCTCTCTCTCCCAGAGAGAGAGGGAGAGGGAGGGATGGAGGGAATATACAAGGAGAGAGAGAAGAGGGACCGAGGTTGTGCCTATCTCCCTCGAGGTTGTGCCTATCTCCCTCGTTTGTTTATGCCAAGGGGACGCCTGCCGCTTGTCATTCCTGCATTCTCTCTCTCTCTCTCACACACCAGAGAGAGAGGGGGAGGGAGGAAAGAAATGGAGGAGAGAGAGAGAGACCAATGTTATGGTATCTCCTCCGTTTGTTTGTTGGAAGAGAGGCGAAGAGAAGCAGACCACTTCTGGCTTTATCAGAATTTTTCCAATATATAAAAATTTAGTCCAATTGGCTCCGGCTCCTTGAGTCCGATAAAAGTGAGTTCCGGTACACTGAAGTCCGTCATATCGAGGTTTTACTGTATATATATATATATATATATATACAGTATATGTATATATATATGTATATACAGTATATACACTCAGTCCTCTAGTACTGCAGGCAATAGGGACTGGACAAGGACTGTGGTACTGAAATCCTCGTCACTCAAACAGTATGTTTGCATGCATAAATGGTACAATGTGTTCTGGCAACTTTCCAAAACTCTCACTTTTACCCCTTCCTACCACCTTACCCCACGTAAATTACCCCACTTATACCCACCATCATGTAAAGCACTGAAAGAGGTACAATAATTGTAATTAAGAACATCAGTGGCATTAAAAATAGCATTAACAAAACAAAAGTTGGAATGGGTACCCTTGTATTGTTGACAAATAGCTCCCCGGCACTCTCCCACTCCCCACCCCCAATGTTTTTGTCAAAGTTTTGCCTTTTCTCCTATCATGTGGCCTTCGGGAGAGACTATGGTTTAACTAAAATTTATGGGTCTGGCAGTTTTAGGGGACGAAATGGAATGAAAATTATTGCTAACTAGAAAAAGATTACTCTAGCATCCATGTGTTCTCGTGAGTTAGCACTCAGTTTCACATTCTTCGTTCGATATTGCACTTCCCAACATTATTCAGACTGATTAAGCAGTTTAGCCATATGCAGTAGAAGGACCTTACCAAGGACCTTACCAGTTCAATTCACATTCCTCCAGTTTGTTTTCTGTACTTTTCTGACTTTTCAGGATTGTAAATTACCTTTTCCTGCTGAAAAATTTTCCACTTTTTATCATCACATTCCTCAAGCTGTACCTGTGATTGCCTTGACGTACTCAAGGGTGGTTTTCGTTCCCCACCTTACCAACTGGATGCTAGATTAAATTAGGTTGGGTTAGGTTAGATTACATTATAGGTATAGTTAGGCTAGGTCAGGTTAAGTTTATTTAAACATTTAGGTCAGGGCAGACCCTTTTGTCAGAACCCTGATGAGTCAAACAAGTTGACACAGTGGAACACAGCTAAAAACAACGGGAAAACAGATTTTACATGAAATATTTATTTACCACCCAGAAATAATAGAAAAAATAGACTATCAGAAAGAATGAAGAATGTGGAACTGAACGCTGACTTACAAGAACACATGGGCGGGAGTAATTTTTTTTTCTTTCTAATAAGCAAACGTTTTCATTCAGTTTCGTCCCCTAGAACTGTGAAACCCATGTGATTGGGGGGTACAGTCACTGAGATGTGAGTAGGGACTTGATAGCCATATGCTTAGTCAGCCTGAAATGTGTTGGGAAGCACAGAATCAAATGAAAAATGGGGAACTGAACACTAACTTACGAGAATGCGTGGATGAAAGTTAATTAGCAAACATTTTCGTCCCATTTCGTCACCAAAAATTGTGAAATCCAATATGAGTGTGGAGTAGAACTAGGGAGGAGTGAGAAAGGACTGATAACAGTATGCTCAGTCAGTTGAAAATGTGTTGGGAAGCACAAAATCGAACGAAGAACGTGGAACTGAATGCTAATTTACAAGAACACATGGATGAAAGAGTTTTTTTCTTTTTTCTAATTAGTAAACATTTTCATTCCATTTTGTCCAAGTTTCATTATGATTTTTTTTTTCTTTTTTTTTTTATGTGTCCGACTCTGGGCATAGGCTTCACAGCCTGCTATCAAGGCCCAGCCGTCCTCCTACATACTACATGTCACCACTTCGGCGCTAACACCCACCGTCCATATTGAATACATGCTAGGGCTGTCTCATACAGGACTGGTGTATTGGTATTAGCGGGGTTATTTTACGACATGTCGGCGGGTCTTCTGGTAGATCAGTAAAGCCTGATTTTAATGAAATTCAAATCCTTAAACTGTTCCCTGCACCAGCGAGGATTCGAACCTGGGTCCCACGGGACTGCAAGCCAACTCTCTACCGATCGAGCTACCGCCTCCCCTATGGGGAAGAACTAGGTGAGGCGCGAGAAAGGACTGATAACCATATGCTCAGTTGGTCCAAATTGTGTTGGGAAGCACTAAATCAAATGAAGAATGTAGAACTGAACGCTAACTTACGAGAATATATGGATGAAATTTTTTTTTTTTCTGAGTAGCAAACATTTTAATTCCATTTCGTCCCCTAAAACTGTGAAACCCATTTTGAGTGTGGGGTAGAACTAGGTGAGGTGCAGGAAAGGATTGATAACCATATGCTCAGTCAGATGGAAATGTGTTGCAAAGCGCGAAATCAAACGAAAAATGTGGAACTGAAAGCTAACTAGGAGAATACACGATGAAAGTTTTTTTTCTCTGATTAGCAAACATTTTCGTTCCATTTTGCCCCCTGAAATTGCGAAACCCATGAATTTTTATCTAGCCATACAGCCTTGAGTGTGCCCAGGAAGGTACTCAGAGTCTGGAGGGTGATGTGATCCCATGAGACTTTCAAATTTCGTCACCAGGCCAACCGACTTCCTGCGTGAACTCGAGTTTTTCCACCTGTTGAGATTATGCTGAGCATGTTAGAACAAAAATGTATTATTGCTTTTCTTTCTTTTACAGGTGGCTTTACATTGAGTGACAAGCCAAATGGTTTCCTGTAAGCCAAGAAACCATTTACAGCGCTGGGTGGTAACCATATAACCAAACCATACGTGCTCCCTACGTGTCAACAAGTGGGTTGGTGGAGGGTTAGTGCCCCTCCCTGTAAAACAAATAACTCAAAGTCAAATGGCCACCCCTTACGGGATTATGGCGTCTGGCAATAGATAGATAGATAGAT
>JAGKTI010007346.1:24862-37242 GCA_018397915.1 Birgus latro
ATATAGATATAGATATAGATATATAGATAGATAGATATGCAGTATATAAATGAGTTGTTCTGTGGAAGAAGAGCTAACCAACCATAAACAAGGTTTGGAGAAGAATGCAATCAAGATTTGAAAGTTAATACTCTCTCTCTAATTGCATCTCATTCGGTAAAGAGGTGGCCTGCAGTCCTACTGGACCCAGGTTCAAATCCCGGCTGTGGCAGGGAACAGTTTAAAGATTTGAATTCCATAAAATCAGACTTTACTGATCTACCAGACGATCCGCCGACATGTCGTAAAAATACCCCCGTTAATACCATTACACTAGTCCTGTATGAGACAGCTCTAGCATGTATTCAATATGGACGGTGGGTGTTAGTGCCGAAATGGTGACATGTAGAGGTGTATGGTGTGTAGGAGGACTTTTGGGCCTCGGGAGCAGGCTGTGAAGCCTATGCCCAGAGTTGAACAAAAAAAAAAAAAAAGATAACCGGTGAATTAATAAGATTTCTTCATGTAACTGGAAAATGTATTTACAGTCTTGATAGTAACTACCTGTATTTATAACATGATAAATGGGGGGCATGTGGGCAGTTGAAACCATTTTTTACATTGTGAAGCTAAAATCTATCCCATTTTGATGGTTATAAAATGGCAATACTCTTGATATATAATGCTGGTACTTATGGTCTTCTTACCCCCCAAACCCATTAATTTTAATAAATAAGTGAAATTTACAAATAAAAGTGCCATTTTGAGGGCATCAGTATACGGTAGCTGTTGTATCCATAAATAGGAGCATTCATAAACTCCCAAAAGTTGCCAATCTTCACCTGATAACTTAATTTGAAAATTAAAAAAGCGGTCAATTAAACTACTCTTTTGTAAGTGTTTCCTTTATCACTTCATTCATGAGTATTACTTTATGAATGTATTTACTCAGTATAATGAGGAAGAGAAGTTTCAGTATGATAAAAATGAAGGGAGTCACTAAACTAACTAAACAAAACCATTTAAACCTCCGGACAAATATTCTTTGTTGGTTAAAACCGATGACTTACATTCCAGTCGTCTTTTAATATAGCTTTAATCAAATAAAACTTTCAGCCATATATGCCTATAAATAAAACTAACATGAAATCATTTGGTTGCAAAATATTTATGGAAATCAGGTGAAGATTTTATGCACACACCCATGCCAAATTTTGTTGTCGTCTTCCTGGAAACATCAGTACTTGTGATTTTGGTCAGCGGCTTCATCTTCACATGATTTCACCTTCATAAATTGTGCCTTTTTTATAATGTATAGTTGCTATATTCTCTTCAGCATTTGCCAGATGAAACATCAATCTCTCTCATAACAATATGATAAGTGTTTCAAATTAAACATGCAATGAGGCTTCTAATATTACATGATAAATACTAATGAACCACTTGTTGTTTTATGCATTCTAGTAACTGTTCAGCAGTATTTTGCTTAGTAAATTATGTATAGAAAACTGGTATAGTAACCAATGATTACAATATTGATGAATTTATGTACTCCTCATCACTAAATATCATGGAAGGGATTTTAGAAAATATGTTGCTTTGTTTTCTGATACGTGCTCCCTACGTGTCAACAAGTGGGTTGGTGGAGAGTTAGTGCCCCTCCCTGTAAAACAAATAACTCAAAGTCAAATGGCCACCCCTTACAGGATTATGGCATTTGGCAATAGATAGATAGATAGATGATCCAGGAGTAGTTGACTGCGTTCTTAATTAAATTACCCGGCAATCACTGGCAACTCCTGGGTTTGTGAATGCTCCAATTAAGCAGTGAAACTGATAGGTTTTAGGCATCAGATGTTGTACTCATGGGCCAAGAAGTGCCTTATTGGCACTTGCCCAATGGCCCTTTCTTCCATCCCTATTGGAGCAAACTGTTTTAAGGAGTCATGCAACAAGTAAGGCCAAATTTTAATTTGTAGTTCTGTTTCTGCTGGCATCTGAGACATGTGGTGTAGTCGTGTTTAGTGTCATGCGGAGTACCTTATTGTAACATTTACAAGTACAGTATATTGATTTGTTCCACATTGAAAGTTGTGTCCAGTTCAAATTTTGCCCAGTTCTTGTGCCAAGTTGAAGTTATGCCTGTTTAAAGTTGCATTTGGTTATGAGTTATGCTGAGTTGCCTGTTGTGCTGAGTTGCCTGTTGTGTGTGCTGAGTTTTTGGTTGTGGTGCAGATTTGTTGGTTGTGTGTGCTGAGCTAGCAGTATAGCCGAGTGCGTGCTAGAGTGTAGGAGGATGGGAGCAACCAGGCATAATTTTCAGAGTTACCACTTGGTCTACCTCCTCAGGTCGCTCCATCGTGGCGTCGAAAAAGGGTGATGGATCTCAGGTGAAGGAGAGCACGGACTCCAGCACCACCATAGAGGAGGAGGACATCAAGGGTAAGCTGTGTTTATCACATTCATGCTTCCTACTTTCATTCTACATTTGGTCAAATGAGCACCTACACTTTTTGGTTGAGCTTGAAAGTTTTCTGTTCCTTGTTTGCAGTTGTTTGTCAGTTTCTGAATATTTTATGCTGTCAGTTTTACAAAATGTGTGTGTGTATATTCTGTGTCAGTTTCTCATAATTTTTAAAATTTTTATATACTGTATGTGAGATGCGAGGCTTTGTTCACAGTATATGATTGTCATGTTTATACATTCCAAGCAACAGGTAAGCATGAAATGTGTATTATTTTATATGCAGTTTGTCAGTTTTTCAGTATGCTGACAGTGCATTTATTGTTTAAGAGTACTGTGGGTAAAAATATAGTGTAGGTGTTCGTTTTACCTCTGTATGTGAAAGCTCCTTTGAATATAGCAAGTGGCAGGAAAAATATGCGCTTTCCATACCAGCCATTCTTAATGGTGTGGTAATAGCTTGTTTAGTGAATATAATCCTTGCATTAACATCCATTGTAGATGAGTTAAAAGTGTCTGCTAATACCATATTAAGTTTATATTCGTTTATATATTTATGAACTATGTTTGTATAGATATATAAACAAATATACACATGTGAATTTATGCAGCTTAGCTATAAAAATATCTTCATAAACATTAAATATTTTTCCTGTGGAGTAAAGTTCTTTGGTTGAATGTTTACTGCAACATGACACATCATCTTAGACAAACTGTACTGTACTGAATGCATCATCCTTCATCACAGACATCCTCAGTTAGCTGACATAGTTTGTTGTTGTAGTCAGTGGTATTCCCTGCAAGGAGTCTTACTTGTGGATAACATGTTGTGTAGGGAGGCTGAGTGTCTGTTCAGCTAAAGCTTTAATTTCCCATATACATATATTACTCTTAGTCTTATGAGAAGTGACTTGGGATGCACTTAACTAATCTACAGTGCTGCCTCACTTTTACAGGAATATGGGTAGAATGACATGAAAACATCAGCTTTGCTCTGTCATGACAGTTCTAAAACTGGTTTTGTTTGTAGGGATTTTTGGTCAACAACAAAGAGAATGAATTGCCACATTTGTTTATAGTTTAACGCAGTTAGTTATGATAATTAACCATCCCGAACTCTTTTGATGCAACCTGCATCCAACTGCCTCTGAGCACTACATGACCCCCACGGGCTGGCCCAGACCTAACATGCCACACACCCCTCACTTACCGAGGTGCGGGACATTGGAAAATGTTTCCATTCAACTTTCTCCCCTGCCCGTGTTTATAATTGTATTGTTATGAAATTCGTACATGTTAGAAATTAATAAATGATCTTTCTAATGAATAAAAAAAAGAAAAGAGAAAATAAATTACCATATTTTATCGTTCACTTATTTATTCAACACTGATTTCCCACAGCTATACTGTAAACATTTTGTCAATGTTTGTTGTGAGAAAGTTGTAGAGCATTTATTTGCGATGATTTTCACAAAGAAAATGACACTTCTGGCTCTGTTAGAAATATTTTTATGGTGTACGGAACAGAAATATCTTACTGTCTTTGGCCACACCTAGCCGCTCTAGTATCGGCTGGCTTTACATCATAAAATGCTTCCAATCATTTTGTTCCCCTGCCCTTATTTGTAACTGTATTGTTATGAAATTACTACTTGTTATAAATGAGTAAATGATCTTCCTAATGAAAGAAGAATAAAGAAAAGAAAAATAAATTACCATATTTTTTTCGTTCACTCATTTATTCAGTGCCAATTTTTTAGAGATATATAAACATTTCGTCAGTGCTTGTTGAATGCTTTACAGCTTTCTCTCAACAACCATTGATGCAATGTTTATATATCTGTTAGAAATCATCGTTGAATAAATGAGTGGACGATAAAATATTGTAATCTTTTTTTTTCTTTCATTAGGAAGATCATTTATTCCTTTATAAAATGAAGCAATTTCATAACAATACAGCTATAAATAAGGGCAGGGGAGAAATTTGAATGATACAACTGGTAATAATGATGAAAAAATACCACAACCTAAATGGTTGGATGCAACCCGAGTCAAAAAAGTGTGAGTGGTCAAATTTCTTATTGAGCCCTTGTGTATGAGAGGGTTAATATTTACTCAGTAAAGTCATTTTAAATCATATATTTTTCCATTAATTTGGTTATATCTTTCAGAGAAACTTTCCTTTCCATGATGCCTTGATATATAATTATTTCGTTACTATCTATCTTCTATCTCTATCTATCTATTGCCAGACGCTTCAATCCCGCACGGGGTGGCCACAAACATATCGCCTCCATGTCACTCTGTCCCCTGCCATTTCACTACCACGCTCCCAACTCACACCCCCTCTCTCATATACCTCTCCACTCCATCCCTCCATCTCATCCTCGGCCTCCCCCTCCCTCTCGCCCCCTCCACCTCACTCACATACACTCTCCTCGTCAGTCTTTCACTCTCCATCCTCTCCACATTTCGTTACTAATTCTTTTAATTTTGGTTGCATGATTAATGAAGGTGGCAAGTAACCAAGAATTTCATTGGTAGAGATAACAGAATTGTGTATTGTTTTGTTTGTGCACTTATGTATTAGCAGATAGCTATCATCATGAGTGATATCAAAGAGTGGTAGTTGTCTGTAAGAGTAATGTGATAACAGTATTTAGGTGATGGCCAGAGATTTTCCATAGTCTGCATTGTGCTTGGAGGTGCCAATTTTTACTGAAAGTTGAAAATGTGTGAAATGATGATAAGACTCTTTTATTCTTCTCTGTAGTCTAATAATAGTTTATAATATGCAGAATAATAGTTTATAATATGCTATGTACTGAATGGTTGGAATCACATATATGTAATTATAGTTAAAGAAGTGAAACCTGAAGTTACATCTGTGGAGGATCACAGAAAGTTGAAATTAAAAAAAGATTGCAGTACAGTAAGGCCTCCTCATATGTGCTTACATGATTCATGGGAGCTGTAAAAAGTGTATTCATCATTCGTTTATGATTTATGCTTGTGTGGTCAACTTTGATCACCTAATGGGAGCTTCCCATGCTGCACAGTCTCAGGCAGCCTCCCTATTTAGTTAGTTATCCCAGAGCTCACACTCAATGATCTCATCCCAGGTCATTTTTGGTTTGCCTCTTGCAACTCTACCCTTAACATTCACACTTCTCACCTTGCCCAAACTATCTCAACTTACTCCTCCTCATCCTAACACCAGTACATTCAAGTCCCATCCTTCCATTCAAATCCTCAATCACAGTCCTAGCCCCCTCCCCTTCAGGCTTGGCATTCAAAGATGCACTACTGATCCATCTAATCATTTTCATTTCTGTATGTTTGAGTCTATGCATATCCCCTTCCTTTACTGCCCAGGTTTTACTACTGTACACCATTACATTCCTAATATGTGCTGCATATTGGCCTCACAAACAAAGATGCGCTACTGATCCATGTAATCATTGTCATTTCTGTATGCCTGAGTCTGTGCATATCCTCTTCCTTTACTGCCCAGGTTTCACTACTGTACACCATTTCACTCCTAATACATGCTGCATACACAGATCCCTTAGCACAGAGGGAGAACCCTCTCGGTATTAGGAGAGGCAACAGCTCCCTAAATTTCTTTCAACCACACCTTACTCTAGGCACAAGGCTACCTTCAACTCCACCTCCAGTAGATAACATGTTCCCCAAATAATAAAGCTCCTCCACACACTCAAGAAACTCTCCAGAAAGATCAGTTCTTTCACACCTCTCAGTCTCTACATCCTCTCCTTGACACATCACACATGCAAAATCTGCATTATTTTGCAGCCTACCTTCAATACCTCTCTGTCCCTTATGTGCCCACTTATCACAAACACTGCACAAGATGAAGTTACTTCCCACACCTTTGTGACAAACTGCATATGGCCACTTTACTTTGTATTATCACCAGCCATAGCTATCATAATTCTTGTTTTATCAGCATTTGTGTCAAACGCTTGTGCCTCAATACATCTCTCCATTTCTTAAATCTTTTCTCCACCTCTCCACCTCCCTCTCATTCTCTGCAACCAACATCAAGTCTCCCATGGGAGTCCATTTCTTAAGTCACGTGAGAGCTGCAAGCACCATGACAAACAATAAGGGGCCCAAGGCTGACCCTTATTCATGCAAACATTCTTGGAAAATGTATCATTTGGTTCCCCATTCACTCTCACCTGGGTGGGAGCACCCACATACATAGCCATAACCACTTTTACTAGCCACTCGTTGATCGCAAGCTTTCTAATTGCCCACAGTGTATAAGATCAAATTATGGAAGACAAAATTATTAGTTTACGTGAAAAGTATCCTTGAGACCAGAGCTTTCCTGGATTGAACTCCCATACCTTTGTAAAGCTCCACTTCATCCCTTCTGAGACAATACTTTTAGGTATACCAATAAATGCACCATGTTTTGATTTACGGCAAAGGCTAATTAGCTGAGCATACGTAATTGAAGAAGCACATCTGTGTTTAGTGTAGGTGTGTGGAAGCTTTCTAATTCCTTCATTTATCGATATTTGCTATTATCAACTTGTATGTAAAGTTTAATGGCAAGTAATAATGTTGAAAGTAAAATTGTTTATCATCCATGACAGAATAATTACGTAGCCTAACCAAAAGATATATCGTACCGGTACTCCCAGTTTTGCTGTTACCAAAAACGAGTACAGTACTGTAAATATTGTATAATACTTAATTTGTTCAGATTCAAAGTACAGTAGTGAATAATGTTGTTGAAAAAAAGACAAACATTTTTTGTTTGGATGGGCTTAATTACAAAAGATACCTTATAGCGATGAATGCTTCAGGAAGTATTGAGTGATGAGGGAACTGATGATACACAATTCAGTAATACAGTATTACTTTCAGACTGTGGAGAATGATACACTTGAAGTACTTGTATAAAACTTTTTGCACTGTCTGTTCTTTTTAGGTAGGAGAAAAGTTGCGTGGAGAGAGGGACAATTTTTCAGTTACAAATACAGTACTACTTGAGTAAGGCAAGGGTTCTGCTCTGGAATGCAAGGAAAAGTTGGAATTGCATGAATTGGACTCATTTTAATGTGGACACATAGTCAATGAACACATGCACCATAAACACAGTACTGTACAGTAATAGCAAAGAGATGGTATACATATTTTAGACACTGCTATCATTTTTTATTGTATCATTTTTAAAGCCTCCAATATGCCTACATGCATCAACCTTGGTCACCTAATGGTGGCTGTCCTTGCTGCTCAGTCTCTGGCAGCCTCCCTGTTCAGTCCTTTTTCCCTTTGGTCACACTCTGTGACCTCATCCAAGTCCTTTTTCAGTCTGCCTCTTGAAGCCCTATCATTTCTGTACTTTTGAGCCTGCGAATAACTTCTTCCTTTACTGCCCAGGTCTCCCTACCACACAGCATTACACTCCTAACATGGAGGGAGAGTCTTCTCAATGTTAGGAGGCAGAACTTCCCCAACCACTCACTACCCTAACCACCTCCAGCACATAGCATGTCCCCCAAATAACAAAACTCCTCCATACACTCAAGAGACTTTTTAGCAGAGACTCTTCAGTTGCTTCCCTAGCCCTCCCAGGCTTCGCATTCAAGAATGAGCAACTCATTCACCTAATCATTGTCATTTCTGGATATTTGAGCCTGTGAATAACCTCTTCCTTTACTCCCCAGGTCTCCCTACCACACAGCATTACACTCCTATCACACGGAGGGAGAGTCCTTTCAATGTTAGGAAAGGCAATAACTTGCAGAACTTCCCCAACCACTCACTACCCTAACCATCTCCAGCACATAACATGTCCCGCAAATAACAAAACTCCACACACTCAAGAGACTCTCTAGCAAGTTCAGTTCATTCACACCTGACAATCTCTACATGCACTCCCAGACATATTGCACACACATAATCAGCATTATTTTGCAGTCTACTTCTGATACCATTACATCTCATGCACCCAGTTATCACAAATACTGCTCAAGATGGAGTTACTTCCATCTTGTGCAGTGTCTGTGATAAGTGGGTGGGTTCATTAGTAATATTCTGTACATGCTACTCTTAAAACAATACTGTATATATTTTCCAGTAAGAGAAATAACATACTGAGCACATTATATTGCCTTTCCATCGGAACAAGTATAAAAAAGTTGAAATTTGTTTAACCTGAGGAGCATCTTTACACTGAATGGATTTGTGATACTTTGAACTGATGTCATGGAATGCTGATATTAAGAGGCCACTGACAGACATTTATTTTATGAATTGCATAATTGAAAGCTGCAAAAAAGGAGGTCATATTGTATCTTACTGCATCTTGCACCTCACATCTAACTTTATAACTGTTTTTTTTTATGTGCCTATCCTACCAGCTCAGAGATGAAGGAAAAAAAGAGTCTTAATTTATGTACAGTTTTTGGCATCAGAGGGTTCTGTATAGGTAAAGTTTGTTGCAGCTTGGTATGTAGTTTTCCTCTAAAGATGTGGAGTATCATGGTGAGATCAGCAGGTGCTAGAAATTGTGTAGCTGCAGGTAGTGATGTATGGAGCTTGAGCTTTTCCTGACAACTTTTGCATCTTACTTTACATTTTGCTGCAGGTTCTCTCTAGTGGTCTTGACGTTTGTCAGTGTTGTGCAGAGATTTAGTTCATGTCACTCTGTACTGTCAGAATACTCTAGGGCGTGCGGAATAATTTAGTTTCATATTTCAGATATTAGTAAGTAAGTAAATGATTGGGGCAGACAGGTTAGGACAAAAACTATACTGTAGTTAACCCCAGAAGGAGTGCTGGGAAGCTTATATTTTTTTGTAGTTTCTATCATGTAGTTTATCAAGGCCAGCAAAGAACTGGGGCCTTAAAGAGTTAATATAAAGTTATATCAGCACTGCATAGCATTCAGTTGCCTAGCTTAGCATCCCAGCAGGACAGAGTTCAGACTTTATCTTCCTCAGTACAAGAACTCTTTAATTCTTACTACTTCCAGATGATTTTATTAAGTTAAGAGGAGACATCTTATAACAGTAAGATTCATTGGATATTGTTTATGATCTCTTTACTGCAGCACACCTGTCCTGAACAGAACATTATCATCTGGAGACAGTAAGAATAAAATACAGGGAGTATCATAGTGAAATGACTAAGTTTACCTTACAGTGAATAGTCACAGGAAAAATGGATAGTTTGACATTTTTTTCATTCAGTTTAGTTACACAGATATTCACTTGGAATGATTGTAATTTTTAATTGACAACAGGTCATTCACAGGAATGAGTGAATTAATCCTGATTTTGTACAAATTTGTATGTAAGAGTAATGTAAATTACAGTAGGGTAATAAGAGATACTCACTTACAATAGCAAATTTATATATACAGTGGAATCTCCTAAATCGCAGGTTTATGGTACTGGGCACACACCACAATTTGAGAATCCCGCAGTATAGAAATAACTAATCTTATGGGGAAAATTACTGGTACTAATGGGTCTGTCATCTTGGAAAAGTTGCCCCCCTTACCCTTAAATCTATATCAAACTGGTCATCAGTGAACACAAACAACCTGGAAAAGAAATTAACAAAGCATATTTAATGGGAATGAGCAGTATTGTAAGATTCTTACTTGACACTGACTAACGACATTGCTAGAAGGGACGAGGGAGGGGGGGAGGGGTTCTGAGCCTTCAGGCGAACTTCGGCCTCTCAGCACGAGGCTAGTGCACTGCTGCCTCATGCTGCCGCCTCCGTGCCGCTTCCTCCTCATTAAACCTCCTTCAGGAACCCTGCAAAGTCCAGTGTGGTGACAATGAAAGTGGTGTCATTGTTGCCCTCAGCTACCTCCATGTTGTCGTAAGAGTTGTCAATTCATTGAGTCTGTAATGGTGGGCAACTTTGGCTTTTTTCTCACTGCTGTCAATCCTCCTTATTACATCTAACTTTTAGGTACAAGTTTACTTTGTTTTCTTCTTTCCTTTCCTCAAAGAAGTTGTAGGTTTAGGAGGGTTACATCAGTCATGATAATAACATTAGGCAAGTGGAGGAAGCGTGAGGGAAAAAAAAAATCCACGTGTAAACCACATCGGAAATACACACCAATATCAGAGAGGAGACAGTGCATCAAGTGCATGCATCCCTCATGGTGGCATAGGAGGGAAGTGCTGTGACTGGCTTATAGTAAGTGCTATGCTTGAATATGATTGGTTTAGTAATTGCCATGCCAGACCACAAATGGTTTACACCTGGCTGGACACGCAGACTTGAGGTAATGGTGGCACGTATTACACAAGACATCGGAAAAGCGTCACTTTTGAGGCTGCATCTGTGAATTTCGTGTAATTTCTGCAATTTACTGAGGTTACACTGTTGCATGATGTTTGCCGCGAATTATGAATCGGCTATTTAGAATCGCGTAATTTAGGAGACTTCAGTGTAAATATATATACAGTAATCCCTCCAATATCCGACGTAATAGAGCCAAAGGCATGTCCGGATATTGGTTTTGTCCGGATATTGGTTCTGAAGCTCCAGCACTGGTTTTTCATGACCCTAACCTAACCTAACCTAAATCAGAAAACTACCTTCCTACCTCCCTAGTGGACATGTATAACACTTATTTAGGTCCCTTTTCACATAAATAATGCATACATAGCATGAATTTATTGAATTTTAACCAAAAAATGATGATTTAGGGGTGAGTGAGTCATAGGAGCTCAGAACTTGCCAGCATAGTATAAGTAAGTATCGGACATGGAAATCATCTTTTCTCACATTTTATGCACTAAATTATTGGATACAAAGCATCAAATACAGTAAATGATGTTAATTGCTACCAGAAAAATGGTTAGGTTAGGTTAAGTTAGGTTAGGTTTGGTTAGGCTAGGTTAGGTTATGACCAGACATGAAATTCACTGCTTCAACCTTTTTCATAGCTGGTGCACTTAATAACCATGCATGAAAGAATTAAATTAAAAGCAGGAAATTATGATTAACACAATGTTAGGTTAGGTTAGGTTAGGACCGGACATGAAATTCACTGCTTCAACCTTTTTTCTAGCTGTTTTACTTAAGAACCATGCATGGAAAAATTAAATAGCAAGCAGGGAATTATGATTTACATTTAGGGTAATTTTTTAGCACATGTACAGCATGATGAAAACAGGTTAGGCATGAAAACCTTTATGGTAACCGTAGGTTAGGTTAGGTTAGGACCGGACATGAAATTAACTGCTTCAACCTTTTTTCTAGCTGTTTTACTTAAGAACCATGCATGGATAAATTAAATTGCAAGCAGGAAATTATGATTAACATTTAGGGTAACTTCTTAACACATTAACAGCATCATGAAAACAGGTTTGGCATGAAAATCTTTATGGTAACCATAGGTTAGGTTAGGTTAGGACCGGACTTGAAATTAACTGCTTCAACCTTTTTTCTAGCTGTTTTACTTAAAAACCATGCATGGATAAATTAAATTGCAAGCAGGAAATTATGATTAACATTTAGGGTAACTTCTTAACACATTATCAGCATCATGAAAACAGGTTAGGCATGAAAATCTTTATGGTAACCATAGGTTAGGTTAGGTTAGGACCGGACATGAAATTAACTGCTTCAACCTTTTTTCTAGTTGTTTTACTTAAGAACCATGCATGGAAAAATTAAATAGCAAGCAGGGAATTATGATTAACATTGAGGATAATTTTTTAGCACATGTACAGCATGATGAAAACAGGTTAGGCATGAAAATCTTTATGGTAACCATAGGTTAGGTTAGGTTAGGACCAGACATGAAATTAACTGCTTCAACCTTTTTTCTAGCTGTTTTACTTAAGAACCATGCATGGATAAATTAAATAGCAAGCAGGAAATTATGATTAACATTTAGGGTAACTTCTTAACACATTAACAGCAT
>JAGKTI010007347.1:5355-24783 GCA_018397915.1 Birgus latro
GGGATGGAGGGGGACAGCAGGGGAGGAGGGAAATTTCTGAAATTTCTGACACATTTTTAGAGCGATAAAAGGACGACGGAAAGGAGAAAAATGTGTGAAATAAAAGGGATGCGGGCAGTGGTTTCCTCCTGAGCGGCCGGGGGGTGTAGGAGAGGTGAGGCAAGAGGAGGGAAGGGGAGAAAGGGAGAGGGGGTGAGGGAAGGGGGGAGAGAGGGAGAGGGGTGAGGGAAGGGGGGAGAGAGGGAGAGGGGGGAGGGAAGGGGAGAGAGGGAGAGGGGGAGGGGGGAGGGAAGGGGGAAGAGGGGGGGAGGGGAGGGGGAAGAGGGGGGAAGGGTGGGGGAGAGGGAAGGAGGAGAAGGAGGGGGAGAGGAGAGGGGAGGGGAGGAGGAGGAGGAGGAGGAGGAGAAGGAGGGGGAGAGGGGAGGGGAGGGGATGAAGAGGAATGGACTGGAAAGTGGAGGTGACGGCGGACGGATGCAAGGAGTGGGAATCGTGGCGAGGAAAGGGTGCCAGAAGCGGGGAGGGAGAGAAAAAGAGAAAGAAAGGGAGAGAAAAAGAGAAAGAAAGGGAGAGAAAAAGAGAAAGATAGGTAGAGAAGAAGAGAAAGGGAGGGAGGGAGAGAAAAAGAGAAAGGGAAGGAGGGAGAGAAATAGAGAAGGGGGGGGAGAAAATGAGGATGGGAGGGAGAACTGACAGGAATAAGAGCAGGGAAAAGGTAAACTGGGAGGGTGTCAGAACTGGAGGAAGGAAGAGACAAACACAAGGAAAAGAGAAAGGAGAATAAGAGAAAAGAGAAGGGGAAGGATTTGGTATGGAAAGTGAAAGGATGGAGAAACAGGAGAAAGGAAATGAGAAAGGCAGGAGACACCGAAGGATGGATGGAAGGAAGGATATGGGTGGAAAAGAACAGACTGGAGAAACAGCACTGAGAAAGGAAAAGACAGACGTAACAAGAGAAAGGGTGGCTGGCTCTGGGAGGAAAAGAGAAAGGAGTGAGTAACTGGAGAAAGAGGGAAGACTGTGGGAGGTAAACGGAAAAGAAAGAGAAATGGGAGGAAAGGGAGTGTGCTTCATTGGGAAGAGTGCGAGAATTAAGAGGGAAGGGCGGGACGAAAGGAGAAACAGAAGTATGTGTAAGTCAGGTGAAAGGAAGGTAAAGAAATGAACAAGGAATAAGTAAAGAAATGGAGATAAATACAAAATATAAAAGGGGAAATGACTGACAACTTAGACTGATGGTGAGAGGAACAAAATTATGGAGAAGAGAGGGGAATGGGAGAATGAAAGGAAGAAATAGGTGAAAAAAAAAGGGGAAAAATGGAAGGAAAAAGAACATGCAAAAAGGCAAGAGGAACAAGTGAGACAAAGAAAATTCAGGAAAGGAGAAAGATACAGGAGGACGAAGGAAGAAATCAGTGAAATAAAAGGAAAAATGGAAGGAAAGAGACAAGGCAAAAGAAACAAATAATTATGATGATGATGATGATGATGATGATGATGATGATGATGATGATGATGATGATGATGATGAGGAGGAGGAGGAGGAGGAGGAGCTATAATCGTGAAAAGACGGTAAACCATGAGAGAGAGAAACTAATGGTCCGTGGAGCTAGAGAAATGGCAGGAAGCAAAAAGAGATGAGAAAGAAAAAGGGAGAGGGAGACAGAGAACGCCGAAAGGGGAACAGAATGGAGGGGAGGAGATGAAAGAGTGATGCATGAGGGGTATTTAAGAGACTGGAAGGAGAGCCAAGAGGGCGAGGGAGAGAATATGAAGACGAAGTGAGGGAAAGGCACAAGAAGGATGAAGACGGAATGAGGGATTGGCCAAGGAGAAAGACATAACACGGAAACATGAAGCAAAAAGACTGAATAAGGAACTGACGGAGGAGGAAAACGGTAAAATGGAAACATGAGGCAAGACGAAGAAGAGGAAAAAGACAGCAAACACATGAGTCAAGATGAGATAAGGAAGGAAAGACGAACATACTGAGAAGACTGATCATGGACGCACGCGGAGGAAAAAATATGTAAAATGGATTATCTCACTTTAAAATTCAATCAGAATCAGTAAACAGTATGACGAAAGCAAAAGAGATAACTTTCAGAAACTTCAGGAACGTAATTAGTGTTACTGCTTGTGAAAATTAACGATAATGAAATAAAAAACACAATATTTAATGTACGCAACGGTCAATATTAATAACAAAAATCATCATCATCATCATCATCCGGACCTCCTTTCCCGCCCTAGGGCAGGGTGAGGAGTAGCAACGTCCAGACAGCCAAAATTTGCCCAGTTCAATGGGCCACGCTTCCATTCACCCATCATCCAAGCCCTCGAAATCCTGGCTCCATCAGATAGGGGAAAAAAAAAAAAAAAACACGCTCTGTAGCTTCACATACAGTATACCTATCTGGTAGAGCCAATCCGAACGCTGTCACGTTTAAAGGGGTGCCAAATCCTTGGTTAAGCACTTTTCCGCACAAAATTCATCCATCCAGCTTGTCAGTTCCTTAGCCTCACAACTTCTATACCTCTCCTCCTCACATATTCATCCACCATATCCCTCCATCATCTTGTCGGTCTACCTCGCCTCCTCCATCCTTCAAATTCGCTCAGATATATAAACCTTTTTCACCACTCTAGGGGAGGCGGTAGCTCGATCGGTAGAGAGTTGGCTTGCGGTCCCGTGGGACCCAGGTTCGAATCCTCGCTGATGCAGGGAACAGTTTAAGGATTTGAATTTCATTAAATCAGGCTTTACTGATCTACCAGAAGACCCACCGACATGTAGTAAAAATGACCCCGCTAATACCAATACACCAGTCCTGTATGAGACAGCCCTAGCATGTATTCAATATGGACGGTGGGTGTTAAGCGCCGAAGTGGTGACATGTAGATTGTAGGACGACGACTGGGCCTTGATAGCAGACTGTGAAGCCTATGCCCAGAGTCGGACACATAAAAAAAAAAAAAAACTCTATTGTTATCCATTCTCTCCACATGACCAAACCATTTCAGTACACTCTCTTCAATCCTGTGTCCACAGACTTCCTTACTCCACACCTTTCACGTATCACATTATTTCGTATACTATCCACTCTCTGCACTCCACATATATTCCTCAGCAGTCCCATCTCCACTGCTCTTAACTCTTGATTTTTCATTTTCATGCCACACCATAAACTCGCATCCGTATGCTAAAGTTGGCACTAACACTCCTTCATGTAAGCCTCTCGCAGCTGCAACGCTCGAGCCTCTGTTTCTTATGAAGGCCTTCATTCACCAGCTACTTTCCTTCCTTGTGTCACTCTACTTTCCACTTCTTTTGCACATTTTCCTCTCTTTTCTATCACAGCATCCAGGTAATTGAACTCTCACCAATTCCAGTCTCTCTCCATTTACTATAACATCGCACTGGGAGTCATCTTCACTCTCAACAACCATCACTTTACTCTTTTCTACATTTACTCTCAAGGAACTAGTCTACCAAGCTCTTGTAAGGTGTTTGCAAGTAGCACTGCATCATCAATATACAACAAATTTGAGATATTCCATCCATCACCATTCACTACCAACGCCATCATCACTCGTGTTTTTACTTCTCTCATCACCCCATCGATATTGAACAACCATGGGGACATCACGCACACCCACACTGATCGTGAACCATTCACTTAGATGCCCATTTACCCTTACACATGCCTCACTTTCATCATAAAAACTCCTGAAGGCACCAAGCAGCTTACCATCTACACCGTATATGCGCAAAACCTTCCACAATCCTTCTCTGTCTACTTTGTCGTATGTTTTTTCCAGATCCATAAATGCCATAAACACCTTATTGTCCTCACATGCCTCATCCACTATCTGTTTCACCGCAAATATTTGATCCACACATCCCCTGCCACTCCAAAAGCCACCCTGTTCGTCACTCACTAGGACTTCTTATTTCTCTCTCTTACTTCCTCTACAATAATTCTTCCACATACCTTCCCTACAACACTCACTAGACTTATGTCATGATAATTCCTGCACTCACTTCGCTCACCTTTATTTTTGTACAGGGGTACAATCACTGCCTTTTTCCACTCTACCAGCACACCTTCACTCATCCATGCCTTCGTACATGTCTCAAACAAGCAAAAGAAGAAGAAGAAGAAGAAGAAGACGAAAGAGAAGAATCAGTGAATAAAGCTCCTACCCGCCACAACAACAATATTAGCAAGTTTAACAATAGCCCCAAAAATACAGATAACGCTAACTAGAGTAATTACTGCAGAAGACTTCCACATTAACATTCAGCCTAGCTCTCTGCATCACCACCTATCCAAAAACTGCTAATTACTGCCATCAATTTAACCCAGTGCAAATAAGACAGCGGCAATGCATACATTACCATAAATTAAGTTAGGTAAGTAGTCTCCTCCTCCATAAACTTGCCCAGCGACACACATTGTAATTATATTCCCGGCCCGCCTCATCTCTCATCAGGGCAGCTACGTAATATACACAAGTTTTTAGTACCAAAGCCTGTCAGCATAGCTAGTTTATGCTTTAAGGATATGTCGGGTAAATAAAACCAAGGAAAATAATCTCAAAACCTCAGTGAAATATAACGTAATGAAGACTGAACAATTTGGGTGCTTGCTACAGTGCTGAGACTGTGTACTACGAGAGATTCAGCGTGCAACGGTGAAGATAACAATTAGTAATCTACAAGGACAATACGATTTAAGTAAACCTACAAGTCGTTCATCACGGTCAGTAATAACTACACCTCAGAACACCGTAAAGATCGCCGCTACTGGTTTACTATCGGATCTGGTACGGCCACATATGACCGATTTGTGCCTAGGCAATTATAAGCCGGCATCGCTTCATCGCTCGTTCAGTCTGTGATATCTCAGGAGAACCTACATCTTGTCTTTCTTTCTTTTCTTTGGGTATCAAGCCATTTGGGTAAAAATTATAACCACACTACAGGCGCTTCCACTGACTGTTGTTATCACCACCGCTGGTCGAAACAGACGATAATCGGAGAGTGTTAACTGAGCAGGTCCACTGGCTGTTGTTGGTCGGGGCAACTACCTTAGCAAGTGCTGGCTCAGTTGGTTATTGGTTGCTGAACACGACCACGGTTGTTGATATTTGTGATAACAGTTCCTCAACAACCATTACACATTTGCTGACAAGCAGATTTGTGACCTATGTAACAGGACACTGCTATTATTAACGACTTTCCGAATAGGCTAACTGCTGACTGTAACTGCGAGAGCACCCTGATATTTGACGAGAACACGTGAAATCCCCCGGGGAGGCATAAAAATGTCCCTCTCCCCCCCACGTGGCAATAAAAATGAAAGGAAGAAACACGATACGCGTACTCACCGTCTGGTTAACATGGCAACTTGTGATTTACGGAACAATATTCAGTCCCTAATAACGCTGCTTTGGGTATTTCATATTAGCCAGGCAATTACGTAGGTGTCCTGCTCTCTATTCTTTACGTGACTGAAAGTTTCTACAGATACGTCTAAAGTTATTTAAATGCCTATTGCGAGTAAGATCTACAAGATTCATACATGCGACGTGACACTAAACGACAACCCCTATTATTAATCAGCTTACGAAACTTACACTGAGAGCATGACGAAACTGTAGTGAATGTCAAGGAATATTCCACAACATAACCCACTACGGTGAGGTTACAGAACGTAGCAACATGCTGCGTTCAACAGACAGGAGAATAATTCTCTCTCATTCACTAAGGGAAGTGGCTCCTTTCGCGACGTCATAAAAATAAATGAAGTGGACCTGGTTCATATTTGGGAGGTCTTTAGCTCTAAGGCTCCTAAGACTCACTCTGGGTTAAATAAAATCGTCATGTGTTGGCTGGAATAAAGTGCCAGAGTTGCTTCCATCAAGAAAATGTAAAATATCAAGCTCTAGAAAATGCTCAGCATCTGGTACACAAACTGACAAGCAACCAATCAATCTAGTGTAATTCTTTCCTAACCAACTGCTTTATGGTACGGCGCTGCAGACAGGATTTACTCCCATCTGCATAATTTACATAATATTGTTACACGGGATCTGAGAAACGCGAGGAAAACCTCATAACAGGAAAGATGTCTTTACAAAAGAAAAAATCTAAGAACAGTTTTGCGTGCACACAAATACCATTTTTCTCCTATCTGTATATATTCCCCCCACCCTCTCTCTCTCTCTCTCTCTCTCTCTGTATATCCTACCCCCCAACCTCTCCCTCTCTCTCTCACACACACACACACTCAAACACACATACATACAAAACAGTAAAAAATACACAGACGGCGGTGACACTGCTAAAGCCAGGAGGTCCCTCATGCCTGGTTGTGTCGTATGCAAATTAAGTGGGGAGGTAGCTTAGCAGCAGGGGGATGGATGGAGTGCAGTGCTTCATCCTTCACCAGGCTTTACTTAGTCGACATTCCTGTATCTCCATCACAAGGTCCCTCACTATTTTGCATTATGTGATGTCTATTTACATTTATATTTGTTAGGCTATCTCCAAACATGTGTATTGTTTATTTCAGTAACCAATTAATACAGAGGACAATAAATACTCTATCTAAACCCTCCAGCACGAAAATTAACTCTTGGCCTAAATACAATAGTATGCAAACAACTTGAATAAAACAGAAAAAATATGTTCTCGGACTCACGGGGTTAATTCCAACTTACTTTCTATTCGTTTCATTGTGTTTTCATTGCTATACACGAATATCCTTCTGCTTTCATTCTTTCGCTCTTCAAGATTTCTCTGCGCGTCGTTTCCCTCCTTAATTCATGTCTCCTGCCTTTGTTCCTCCTTCCTGGTATCGTAAATTTTCTTCTTCCTCTCCTTTTCTTTTCAGTGTTTTCTCCCCTGAAGCTGCATAGTACTTCACACGACCCTCTCCACTTTCTTTCTTTTTTTTCCTCTTTCTCTGCGTCTTCCTTCCACTTTCTTCTCGGTATTCCTAAGTTTCCCTTCACCTCGTTCTGTTTTGCTGGGTCTTTTTCCTAACAATTTTTATCCCTCTTCATATATTTTCTTCTTATCTGTAATACTATTATTTAAAATTACAATTCTCTCTCTCTCTCTCTCTCTCTCTCTCTCTCTCTCTGACAAGCACAATATCACACCCGAGTACACCTTTCACCTGCCATCCAATCAATGTCGTTATCCACTCAACCGCGCTCAATCGCTTACTGCCACTCACTCACTTGCTCATTCTACCACGTATTCGTACTTGTAATTTGTCATCCAGTACCGCTCCCTCCCTCCCTCTCTCTCTCTCAAGCACCCACCAGCACATGTAAATTATCATCCACGATCTTACATGGTCAGATCCCCTCCCTCCCTCTCTCTAACGCCCACTCACCCATCCACCCACCGCCTGACAAAATGCTCGACGTCCGCATCCACAGCGAGCTATTAAAAAAAAAAAAAAACTAATTGAGTTACACCAGGTTTTATAGATTATCCAATATTTCTCCCGCTTTCAGAACATAATAGATCTGAAATTGGGCCTCCATTGAACTCATTTTATTTTTAGAATCTCCAAATTGTCTCCTCCCGCCCTCGCGATGGAAAAGGGAAAAGAATTGAAAATGGTCTTGGATTCAATATAAAAAAGCCTCTCTCCGGGGACGTCAAGACCAGATGGAAGGCCTTTTGTTGACATGGTGCAGGAGTGAGTTTCTGATGACGTCATATTACACGGGACCGTATTCTAGATGGTACACGGGAGTTCGTAGCGCCTGTTCCCCACCGATTTATTCCGCACATTACACCTTTTTAGCATTTTGTACGCTACTGAAGAAGAGAATGTATACAAGAAAATATAAACTAATAATGTACAGTACAGCACAGTATCAAGGTGAAACTAGCAAAAAAAAGGTCCTATTTAAAACCGTTTCGATGCCTTCTCTACCACCGCCTCACAGGTAGATGAGCTCTGTGGTAGGAAAGACAAGACAGGCTTCACTCTGTACTCGTGAGGATTAGCATAACGTACTGTAAATATTCTGAGCCCCACTGTGGCCCTTTGTTTATCAGAGGTTTACGTACTCACCACACCCACCCTCACTCACCCATCCATCCACACTGACACATAGCCACTCTCTCACTCAACTACTCCACATCCTACCACATTCACTTACCCACACGCACACTTATCCACTCCAAACCTACTCACTCCACTCCCCACCCACAGTTACCCACTCCACACCCACCCATACTCACCAACTCCACACTCACCCACAGCACACCTATCCACCCTCATTCACTCCACACTTACCCACTGAACTCTCACTCACCCAACCACTCCACACCCACGGACATCCAGATAACCACACACACTAACCCGGATAACCTTTCACTCACTCTTTTACCCGCATATAATCTGCATTCACCCATCACCACTCTCCATCAATTCACTTCCCTTCTCGCCCAAACACGGCATTATTCTGGAGGGATTAGTTGAGCCTATTTCTCATCCATTTATTAAAAAATCGCCTTTCGTCAGCTGAATATAACGGTCTTGGGGGAACTTAGCAATAATTTCATGGGTAAAAATGTTGTAAAATAAGCCGCTACCTTCAGCAAACGTAATAAGTGATAATACAGTGGGTATGGTACAACGACTGGAGGTGTAGATTAGTGTACTGTAAACGAACCCTGCCACTGTACAAAACAATTTGCACACTGTAAAGTCTTTAAACCCCCACCTCCAACGACGTAATGTTCGTGTAATTTTTGCTACTTTCGGAGACTTTTTTTCAGCTGGGAGTTTTTTTTTTATTATTGCTTTCATTAACCGTTCACTGCTAAGGTGCTCTCGTCCGCTGAATAAAATCCTTTGGTAGTATCCGTAACAAAACAGAAACTATGTGACGTCCTCGGGCTGTACGGGTTAATGGTATCACACAGAGAGACGTAAACACATTCAGTTTTGTACGGACACTTCCATCCTGCAATTTTAACACATCATGTCTCCCTGTTTTCGACCAAGCATCACTGAATCTATAAACAGATGATGCTCTGGTTATCGCTGGCCAAAAAGATTCCACACTTAAATTTATGCAAGAATGAATTTTTGCTCTGTCAGACACTTTACCCTACAATATCTTCAAACAGTCTAAATCTGCAGGCACACGCAACACGGATTAAAGGAAAAATAGAGGGTAATATAGACAAGTGAATGCAGGGTTTTCCGTCACTAGATGAAATTCTCAATAGTTGCACAAGACAGGTAGTTTAGAAGACTAAAATAAAGAAGTACCTTTTTCAATAAGATGACGTCTGCTATCTACACTCTCTCTCTCTCTCTCTCTCTCTCTCTCTCTCTCTCTCTCTCTCTCACACACACACACACACACACACACGTTACCTAATGAATCCCATTTTTCACCAAAGCCCTAATTGTTGTGTTCATCAACATTATATTCACAAGCCTCGCTCAACTGAATTAACAAGCATAACCAAAAGAAGTAGATTGTCTGCAACGTACTATCATTAAGCTGATAACCCCAGGTCGATCTTTATAACGTTTCCTATTTACAATACTAGACATTTGCATTATTTCTCTCTCTCATAACACTTTATTACGGAAAAAATAACAAAAAGCAACAATAATAACAATATAATAATAATAATAATAATAATAATAATAATAATAATAATAATGTTAAATTAATATAAATAATAATAAAAATACAATAATAATAATAATAAAATTTAAATAATAATAACAAAATGATAATGATGATGATGATCATACCGTAATAAAACAAAAACAATGATAACAAGCCTTTAGCAAAAGACGTATCCCCACCATGTGGTAAAGAATATTTTGATATGAACTAATAAGTATACGGCAATTTCATACATAGGAACATAAACTACGGCTCATACACTATTTTTCTTGAAGAAGTGAAGGCGACCCGGCAAGTAGTTTCCAAGATCCAGCTACTTGAAGATTAGTTTTCTTATAAAGAAATAGCTCGTTTTATTTCATACATAAAGGCATAAACTAGGGCTCATAATCTACCTTTCTGTACGATATGAAAATCCAACAAGAAGTTTCCAAAACATAACACAGGACAGATTTTTCATTATATGGTCGTAACTCGTAAAGTTCAGACAATATGGCAATTATACATATACGGGCATCAACTAAGACACATGCTCTATCTTTCAGTGTGATATGAAGCCAATCCACCTCGTAGTTTCCGAGATACAGGCCCAGATGGAAAGACGGTCAGACGGGTAACACAAGACAGATTTTTCTTTGCACGGTCGTAGCTCGTAAAGTACAGATAATATGGTAATTTTATATATACGGGCATCAACTTCGACACATACTCTATCTTTCTGATTTATATGAATTCAATATACACTGTAGTTTCCGAGAAACAGACCCGGACGGAAAGACGGACAGACGGACGGACAGGGGCGATTCCTATATCCACACCACATGGAATAATGGTGGGAATAATTATAATAAAAACAACAATGATAATGATAACGATGATACGGTAACAATAATTATAACAGTAACCATCACCATCATCATCATCATCATCATTATTATTATTATTAATTCAGCATCATGATCATTACGATATTGTTTCCCCATCTAAGGATGGGATAAGGCACGAACCAGAAATAGCAACAGTAACTCATACGCTCCACCATTCCAACCAAAACAACAATTATAACATCATCAGTGATAACCAGCGTCACACTCCGCCAACAAATCTCACCCTTCGTAGAACACGGAGAAATTTTAGTTAGGAGGCGAGCGTAACAATGAGGGAGGTAGCCCATGTGAGGCGAAACTGGGCCAATTACTGATAACAAGGGAGGGACGTGATGTGTCTGGGATCTTGTCTTTCACTCCCTTGTTTCTCTTTGTACCTCCACCAGTAATTATCTTCTCTCATTTCTCTCTCTCTCTCTCTCTCTCACACACACACACACTAGCACAAAAATACATGGTGACTCGAATAACGGGCTACGTGTATATAATTATAGTTCTCTCTCTCTCTCTCTCACTTCATCAATATTTCTACCCTCTTCTGGATTTCCTCCTTTTCCAACTCCTCTCCTCCATGTAGGATATCCCTCTCTATTAATTTCACCCACTTTTTTTTATATAATTCTCTTCGACAGCCTTCCCTATAAATTCTGTACCAAAAACACAGCCCATCTTTTACAACTTTCCCTTCCTTTCGGTTTATACATTAAATCCCTGCAAACTCTGCGCTATCATTTTTAACTTTCCCCCGCAGCTCTCTCTTCACTCACCCATCCCCCTCCCATCCACAAACATGCTATCACACTTCTTCCTCCTCCACTCCTCTTTCCTACCCCCTTCTTCAGTCTAGTTTATTCAATGTTTTTATTTTTCAGTTCCCCATTTCCTCTTCTTTCCCCTGCCACACAAAACTTCAATGCCTCTTACATTCTCTCACTTCTTCCTGTTTCTTCCAACCCTCAATATTCCACTCTTCCTTCTCTCTCTCTCTCTCTCTCTCTCTCTCTCTCTCTCTCTCTCTCTCACACACACACACACACACACACACACACACACACACACACACACACGTTTACCCCTCTTCCCTCTCGCCCTCACTTTTACCTGTTCCTCCTCTCTTAATATTTTCTCTTCCTTCTTCCCATCTCCTATCTCTTTACCCACTTTTTCATTCCCTCTCTTCCTTCTATGATTTTTCCTTCTTTTTCTTCTGCCTCCAGCCAGGTTCTCTCTCTTCCTTCTCCAATTTCTTCCTATTCCTCCCTCTCGTTTTTCCCTCTACCTCCTTTCGTTCTCCACACTCGTACTTGCTCATGCTGCTCTCTTCTCTTCCCGTTCTTCTCATTTTTCCTTCTCTTTCCCTCCACCCCACCCCCCCTCTTTCTCCACTCTCTCCATATCCACTCCTCCTATATCCCCTACTCTTGCTGTTCGCCCGTTTTCTCTCTCCCTCACTTCTCTCATTTCCCCCTCTACCTCCTCTTTCATTCTCTGAACATCCAGTCCTCATCCTACACCCCCTACCCCTGCTCCTCCTCCGTCACTTCTCTCTCTCTCTCTCTCTCCCCTCCCTCCATCCCTAACTTCTCTCTTCCCTCACTTTTCCCTGCACCTCCTCCTCCTCCAGCCCATACTTCTGGTGTTCTCTCCTTCATCAAAACCTCTTACTCTTCAAGACCCTTCATGGCTGTCCATTTACGGTCATTATGGGAGATGCTGCCACTTATCTTTTCCTCTCTCCTTCCTGTAATCTAATCTTACCCTCTCTCCTTCCTTTAATATCATCTTACCCTTTCTCCTTTCCGTGTTCTTCTCTTTTTCTATTTCTCTCCTGCTATCTTTTCCTTTCTCCTTCTTTGAATCTAATCTTATCAACTTTCCTTCCTTTAATATCATACTACCCTCTCTCTTTTCTGTACCCTTCTCTTTTTCTATTTCTCTCCTGTCTCCTTCCTTTATCCACATTTTTAATATTATCTCATCTTACTCTCTAATTTTATCCATTATCTCTTCCGTCTCTCCTGCCTCCTTTCTTCTTTCATATTTTTAGCCCTTGCATTGCCTTCTCCATACACTATTTTATCCTTTCCTTCTCGACTTCCCTCCAGTTTCTTTCATTTATCCTCAGTTTTACCCTCTCTTTTCTTTCTCCTTACATTTACCCTTTCGTTTACTTCTCTCCTGTTTCGTTCCTTTCATTTTACCCCTTCCCTCCCTTCTCCTTACCTCCGTGCTTTCCTTCATCGTTTCTTTTACGTCAACTACTGTTATTATAACTTTCATCCCACTCACACATTTTTTTTCCCCATCGTCTACAGCCTTTATCATAATTTCCACCCCTCCTTCTGTTCATCTTACCTTCATATTTTCCTTCTCCACTTCTCTCCTGCTTCCTTTCTTTGGCTATATGCTTGCTCATCTCATTTCTTACCCTCCTTTACTTCTCATTTTCTCTCCTACCTCCTTACGCCATCCATATTTTTACCCACATATTTCCTTTCTCCTTACATTTATCCATTCTTTTTCCATTCCCTTATCATTATTATTATTACCCCTCTCCCTTCTTCCTTGTCTCTTTATCCTCCTCTCCTTCTCCCTTTTTTACTAATCTTCCTCGATGTCCTTCTCCTCCCTTTCTGTCCGTTATCCTCTCTTATCTTTTACCTTATCAGTGTTTTCTTCGTCTCTCCCAGTTTAAAGTTGCCAACACCCACACAACATATCGCTACACTTTTTACCATATTTCATGTTCCATATTCATGTTCTGCATTCTTCTCGTTTCTCTCCCTTCAGAAGGAAAAAAAAATCCCCCTGCAACTCATTAGCAAATAAGCATTACACTGTTCATTACTTCTTTTCTTTACTTCACCATTTATCATTTACTTCCTTCCCTTCTGTTTCCTGAGGATAATAACTTCTTCGGTCCGAGTTCTTGTTCTTGTTCTTCTTCTTCTTCATTTTTCTTCTTTTTGATGTCATCCGACGATTTTGTTTAGTTTACGTGAACCCCCTACCAGTAAAACGTTAATTACTATACTGAACACTCCCAATTAAAAAGTCCCTCTCAAGGTAAGCTAAGACGTTTGGAGATGGCAGGGATAAGATAAATATGGCGTTCTGAACCTGAAGGGTTTATTCACCATTTAAAAAATAACCCACATTCTATTTTTATCTCAGATAAATCATCGACCTCTGTCGCCCCCACACATATTACCATTAGAAAACAATTAGCCCTAGTGGTAGGTGGTGGTGACCACCATCCATTCACTCAGTACAGTGTCGCCTACTTCCTTCTTCACCTTTCTTATTTTATCTCTGTGTCAGTTCTCTCTTCCTGCTTCTCCCTTTTCTTCATGTCATTTTTATCACTCTTCTTTCCACTTCAGGTGGCCCTACACTGAGTGACAAGCGTAAAGGTTTACAGTAACCCAAGAAAACATACAACGCTGGGCGGTAACCATACAACCAACCACCATATAACCAAACTGCAGGGTGAAGTGAATCCTACTATGGTGCCCCTGTTAAATGGGTGGAGACGCAAATGCGAAGTCCATCCAGGAACCAACTCTCCACACTGTTCCCCACACCTCGCTGTGGTGAGGCCTGTCAGCCGCAGGGGAACATCGATTCCCGGCACAAGACAACCCTGCAGGGGAAACTGCTTTCTGTGGTTGCTGGTTCTGCTCGGCCTGACAGACTGGGGTTGATTAACTACAATAATAGCAATTAGTATAATTTTTCTTTTCTCTTCTCTACACATTTTGTATTTGTTCTTTCTCTTTTACCTCGTTCCTATCTATGTTACACGCAATAAAAATAAATAACAAGAAAAGGCAGTAACAGTGAAATATCCGTGCGGTCTCTAACTGGTCTAAGAGCAGAGTATTTGACTACTCTTTGACCTTCACCGTCCACCGACTGCTATCAAAATCGAATCCCAATCCCTTCATCCTTGCCTGACCGTAAATCCTCCCATATAGTTTGTTCTAAATCAGAACCAAACTGTTTAAGTTATCCCTAATTCACCAACAATTCTACATTCATTAGAAATCCCCTAACTGTCCCCCCCCTCTCCCTCTCTCTCTCTCAAATACCCCATCCTCACATTCTCTGAGCCAAAGAGTTTTTCTCCCCTTCCCTCCTACACGTCTCTCTCTCCCTTTCCTTTCCTGCCTCAAGCCTCTCTCCGTTCTCCCTCTTCCCTTCTTCCTTCCCTTGAGTGTATTTCATGCTCTCTCTCTCTCATTATCCTTCCTTTGAATGTATTTCATGTTCTCTCTCTCTCTCTCTCTCTCTCTCTCTCTCTCTATATATATATATATATATATATACTTATCTATCAATATTTCTACCTCTACTCCCCTATCTCTAATTCAGCAGCACTTGCACCTTCCTTAAAACACCCACTCAAAACACCCTCTTTCTGTATCAATCTATCTTTCAATATACCTATCAATCTATCGACCTCTACTCCCCTATCCCTAATTCAGCAGCACTTTGCCTTCATTAAAGCGCCAACTCTAAACTCTCTCTCTCTCTCTCACTCTCATTCCTGCCCTTCTCGAGTTCCTCTTTTCGGCACATTTAATCCCATCTTGGCAACTCGGTCCCTCTTCCAAGATCTCTTCCTTGGTCCCTTGCCACCAATGTCCCCCCATTCTTACCTTCCCATCTCCATCCAAATCTCTCTCTCTCTCTCTCTCTCTCTCCTTCCTTCCCTTCACTCTACTCGACCCCCTCATTTTGCCTTCCTGTCACTATCAACTCGCCCTTTTCCTTCTCCCAGTTCTATAACCGGTTTATGGCTCATCAATTTCCTTAAAATGCACTTACACTCTTTCTCTTTTCTCTCCCTTATCTTTTGTGTCTTTTCATCTCTTCATCTTCCCTCTTTGTCTTTCCCTCTCCTCAACTATCATTTTTCTTTTCTAAACCCTCCCTTCCCATTTGTCATATCCATTCTCTTGTCCCCTCATCAACTTACGGTTTTTTTTAATTTACCTTCCCACGTCAACCTGCATTTACCCTTCCCTTCCTCCTCCTGTATCTCTCAGTTTACCTTCTCCCTTTCCCTCCTCCCTTCCCATCTGCCAATTATCATTTTCTAGTCTCACCTACATCTCCTCCTGCCTTACCATATTTTTCTCTTCACTCTCCTCCTCCACCTCCGTCTCCATTCCCTGACCTTTTTAGTTCTATTCATATAAAGTAAATATGAACCACGTATTCAAGGGGGGCTTATATAAACAACAACAACTCTTCCTTTAGTGAAGAAGAATACAGACAGGAAACAGGACAGCAGGTAACTCAAGATTCATGATACAAAGGCAAATAAGGTTACCTAAAGACAGGTTACTATATACACTCAAGACATGTAACTTCTCTCAAAAGAAGGTAATATATAGCCTACCAACCACACCAATACAGGTCAAAACACAGGCACCACAAGCTCGTCACTCATACCTCAAAATGGCAGCACACTACAACAGCCATACATCAAACCACCAGCGCTCTCTCCTCTCTCTTCCTCTCATTCCACTCCTGATAATTTTCCATCTTCTTCATTTTTCGTCTCCCTACTCTCTTCTCTCTTCCCCCCCCCCCTTCCCCTCTCTCTCTACCTTCATAATCCCTCCCAACATCCCATTCCCCTTCTTTCTCTCCTCTCCCCTCCTCCTCCTCCTCCTCATTCCCCTTCCCTCTCCTTCCCACTCATCCACACACCAGCACAACTTCCCAGAAAAATATTTAAGCCTAAAGCAAACAAGGCCATTAACATTCTTATAATGGTTGACGAGCAGGGGGACCAAAACAATGTCCTTCCAACCCATCCCTTCATTCGAGTATTTTTCCCCTTCATTTCGTAGCCTCCCGCTTGGTTCTCTTTTATTATTGTCATTCTTAATCCCTTTTTTTCACTTTTTTATTGGCTGTTTCCTTTAATATCTTCTAATCAGTTTTTTAGTTATCGTGTTTTCCATTCAACCCATCCCTTACTTCGCACACTGTTTTCTCCTTCATTTTGTAACTTCTCGCTCGTTTCTCTTTCCAACCCATTCTTTAATTCAGGTTATCTTTTCCCCTTCATTTCCCAACTTCTCGATTGGTTTTCTCTCAGGAGATTATTTATTTACCTATGTCTGTTTGTCTGTCTGTCCAGATGATATCTCCAAAAGTTCTCAATGGATTTCAATGAAATTTTGCGAAAAGGTAGGACATGCGCCAATGAAGAAGCGATTAAATTTGGGGGCGGATCTGGATCCGGAGTATCCCGCACACCTCCAAAAGTTCACAGAGAATTTCAATGAAATATTGTGGAATGGTGGGCTATCGGACAAAAAAAGAAATGATTAAATTTGGGGGTGGATCCGGATCCTATCTCCACGGATCCGGATCCAAATAATTTTTGGTGGCAATGGCATTGGTGAAAGTATGCGCTCTCTGAATGCTTTCTAGTTATTCTCTTGTTCTTATTCTCCACTTGGCATTTTCTTGTTTTCCTTTCAGCCCATCTTTTAATTCACAAAGTATTTCCCTTCATTTCGTACCTTCTCTCTTGGTTATCTTTCATTATCTTATTACCTCCGCCAACAAAGTTGGAGGAGGCTATGTATTCACCAATGTCTGTCTGTGTGTTTGTTTGTCCAGACCATATCTCCAAAAGTTCTCAAAGAATTTCGATGAAATTTTGTGGAAGGGTGGGCCATGAGCCAAAAGAGAAGTGGTTACATTTTTTTTTTGGGGGGAGGGGGGGAATCCTGATCCTGATCCGGATCCGAAGTATCCCCTACAGTATCTCCAAAAGTTCTCAATGAATTTCAACGAAATTTTGTGGAAGGGTGGACCATGGGCCAAGAAAGAATTTATTAAATTTGGGGGAGGATCCGTATCCGGATCCTATCTCCACGGTTCCGGATCCGGATCCTTTTTAATGGCAATGGCATTGGCGGAGGATTGCTCTCTCTGAGTGCTTTCTAGTTCTTATTCTTGTTTTCGCATTTCCTTAATATATCTCAGGTGTCGCGCCCCCTCCTGAATACAACAATGATATTTACCCCGGGAATATTATCCTCCCGTATTTATTACTTTGGTAGCGTGAAACAATAGACACTGGCATGCGCGACTTCGATGTTCACTATTCATATATACTCAGAACTGGGAACTGGAAGAAATGAAAATGATATGGTTTTTCTAGGTTTTAATTATCAAAATAATATCTACAATATATATTTACACACATGAAAAGCATGAGGTATTTTTCCACCTCATTTCACTTCACTTTAATGTTCCGGGCTGGATACCGTTTATTACCCCCGCACTTGGGAATCATCTACACTTAATTCTTTTTTTTTTTTTTTATGTGTCCGACTCTGGGCATAGGCTTCACAGCCTGCTATCAAGGCCCAGTCGTCCTCCTACAGTCTACATTGTCACCACTTCGGCGCTTAACACCCACCGTTCATATTGAATACATGCTAGGGCTGTCTCATACAGGACTGGTGTATTGGTATTAGCGGGGTCATTTTTACGACATGTCGGCGGGTCTCCTGGTAGATCAGTAAAGCCTGATTTAATGAAATTCAAATTCATAAACTGTTCCCTGCACCAGCGAGGATTCGAACCTGGGTCCCTCGGGACTGCAAGCCAACTCTCTACCGATCGAGCTACCGCCTCCCCTGTATTAATTAAAGCACTCTTTTATTCCGGGCTTTAAAGTCAACCTTATATATTTAATCCTTTAAATACATACCACTACTGTTATAACTAAAGTTCTCTCTTTTATTCAATTATTTAGATTATGTTACACTGTTACATTAGTATCTTATCACTTAATACAATAAACATATTTAAATATTAAAATCTTCTCTCCTTCCGTTTCTTGCTGAGTAACTAGGAGCCTCTCTACTAATCCCGACGACGGGCAGATATTACCACTGTTCACAAGTTGTACCCGCGATTACACTAGCTTGTACTTCTAGTTACTGTTAACAGAAGTATCCTCATGTCGTCCTTGGAACTACTACTTCCTCTCGCTCGCGGCAGACTACCTTTCGGCTTCACGGTTACGCCCTTCGTGACGTCTCCGCTGCCCAGAGCTCACGTCTCCTCGCCACGACGTTACTTTGATCTCTGATAGTGCATGCCCTCTACCCTTGCTGTCCCGGCCTCGAGAGTTGCCGATGTTCACCAGCAGGTCACATGGTTGCGAGGTGGGTGATGGCTTCACCTACTCATCCACCACCTTCATCCACACGTCATCCATCGAAGAGGCTCGAGCAAATGCAGAGGTCAGCGGGATGCATAGGTCAGCATGTTTCCCACGCCCTGCCTGACCTCTACCCTGACACCACTCCTCTTACTCTCTCTCTCCTACTTTCTCTTCAGCTTTCACTTACTTTCTCTCAACCTTCCTTCCTTTACTCCACCTCCCTATACCTATTGTCCACAGCTATATGTGGAGCTAACATCAGGCTCCCTGTTCTTTCTCTTCTGTCCTTGTGTCACCCTAAACTCACGTCCAGCAGGTGTACTTGTATCCGCACCTGTTACAGCTGTGTGTCTGCTTACATCTGCCTAAGGAGAGCCATGTCGGCTTCCCGACACAGGGTATACATTTCCTTTTCCAACCCCGTTTCTTTGCACGTTTAATTCATATTCTCCTTCTTCCATTTCCGTTCCCCTACCCTTTTTATGCCCTTTTTTTCCCCGATATTTCTGTTCTCTCTCTCTCTCTCTCTCTCTCTCTCTCTCTCTCTCTCTCTCTCTCTCTCTCTCTCTCATTCATCCTATTAGGACACGCAAAGTCAAACACACAGCAGACAAAAGCACTAATTACAGCTTCACTGAGTTACATCTT
>JAGKTI010007348.1:1046-12043 GCA_018397915.1 Birgus latro
TGAATATGTATATATATATTGGCTTTATGCCTGGTATCCCCGAAGGGCTAAGGCGTTGCCCCCGGATAGAGGACGTTTGGATTGGAGTGTGTAGCATTTTATGACCAGATGCCCTTCCTGATGTCTACCAATGACCCTTGGGTGAATTCGATCCTACGACCCTACGGCCAGAGCGGAGCGTTCTAACCCACTAAGCCATAGCTGCTACATATGTATATACAGTATATATATATACTGTATATACATACTGTATATGTATATATATTCATTCAATCATTATCAAATCCCTTGTCGCCCCACAGAGGAGCGTAGGAGCCCTGGGCTAGGCAAGTTGGTCCTGACATTTAAGATGAAAGTGACCAGCCTCAATCATCCCTGAATGGCATTACTTGAGCAATAAGCCCCGACAACCCGATGGATATAAACCTTCACCGGCTCAATCAGATTGGAGCACCGTAATTACCCACTAAACCACCAGGTGCCAAAATTTGGTTATGTGGTTACCACCCAGCGTAGTAAATGGTTTCCTGGTGTACAGGAAACCATTTGGCTTGTCACTCAGTGTAGAGTCACCCACAGGCAGAAGGACGAGGAAAGAATGAAGGCAAGAAAGACCGAAGAGGGAGTGTAAAGTCACCCGTAGGCAGAAGGACAAGGAAAGAATGAAGGAAAGAAAAACAGAAGAGGATTGAAGGAAAGAAGCATGGAAGAGAGGAAAGGGAAGATATATACATATATTGTATATACATCTGATACATTTTTCCCAACAGTGTCCATCAGCTATGTGGAAGTAATCTGCTGGGTTTAAGTTTGGTCGAATTACAGTCCAAAGAAAGCACTGGAGCAACAAGAGGAAATGTGGTAGCATAAAGACTATTTACAGACAAAGTTTATCTTTCAATATCATTCTTGGCCCTTATTATACAAGTATAGTTAACAATGTCCTTACCTTTAAGGGCTGAGTTCCATCCTTTGACAAAATTCATCAGAACAAAACAAGCAAATAATATACAAATTTTCAAGTGCATTTATATCCTCTTCAGTCCTGGTAAGTGGCCTATATTTAAGTCTTACTGCTGCCAGACAAATATGTACCACACATTGGAACATCCACACAGTGAAAAGGTTAATGAAAGCTACATCTAACCCCCTCAGCTTGAAAATTTCTCTTCAGCTGAATAAAACTGTCTGGAGGTACTAAGAATAAAACAGAATACACATGATCAGACTGAAGGGGTTAATGTAAGCAAGTAAACACAACTGACTTGTTTTGAGCTGTCAGCATCTGTGATGAGTCCCTCTGCCCACTGGATGGAGTTTGAGACTGGGATATCTGAGCCTGAGCGACGCAGTGTCCGCACCACCTCTCCTGTCTGCAGCACCAACCGGTCAACCTGCTGCTGTGTTGAACTCAGCAAGAAGCCCTGCCAAGTGGAAAGGAAATTTCATCATCATCACCATTGCCTTTGACAGTGTCATTGTCATCCAACACCACTATCACTAGAACCATCCTCATCACTCTTATCAACATCATGACTTTTTTTTTTTTTTTTTACTGTGACATATACATAAAATGCCTTACCTGCTGCAATCTGAAGGCCTGCCCATTAGAGTACTTCATAGGGGAAACATTTCTATACAGTGTGTCCTGGATCCGCCGCATCACATTCTCTGTGCGTTCTGGTGCTGTCTTCATACACAGTAGCGCATCATGCACAGGAAATGGCATGAACTTTACACTGTAGTTGCTGCACATAAAAAAAAAATGATCACACTGCTAGTATGCCATCTTTGCTTTTATAATCTAAAAAATATTTCATGTAAGACAATAATTAGACATCATAACTGTCACACAGTATTATCAATGGCTGAGTGTACTGAAAAACCAAATTTAAATCAGGAAAATATCAATGCCCACATATTTTCTTACCTTTGCAATGCATAGGCAATATCACTGTAGCCTTGCAAAGTGACATTATTTCTATCATAACTTATATACTGCAATTTGGAATTGATCTGAAGAGCTTTGGCTAGAAGTCTTGCACCACTGTCCCCCATGTAATTACCACTGAAAGAGAGATACGATGCAATTTACTTTCCACACGAACCATTAAATATCCATGTTTAATTCTGTCATTTCTTATCACTGTAACTGCAATCCTACAAATGCAGAGCTTTACACTATCAACACATCATTTAACGCCAAAAATACCTATATAATCACCATGAATTCAAAATTATCACTGCCATCCCATGATTTATAAAAAATAATCACTATTGTACATATGCCGCTTCTACTTCTAATAACGATTCAAGCCTGAAAATCAGAATCTCCCCAGAAAAATAAAAAAAGTACTGTATTCAATAATCACTATTACACTCAGTCAACTCACCTAATATCCAAGTTCTGGAGGCAATGGTTACTGCCCAGAGCATTGAGAAGGTTGTGTAGGTCTGTCTTAAGGCGGGAGTCATTTATAGACAAGGACTCCAACACACAGTCTTCTTCCTACAAGCATGAAATTCTTATATAAACTAGTCTGAAATGTACTTTTTAATGTAACATTTAAATCATAAGATAATGATAAACAACACTTCAACAACCAGCACTGATGGAGCACATAAATTACAATGAATCAAAATCTTCAACTTAATAATGAGCACCGAAAAAAAAAAAATCCTGTGTACAGTATAAACTTTACATTCACAAAACAATGTAATGAATTACAACTGCTAATTCCTCTACTGTGCATTTTGTATAACACATTCTAAATCGTCATGAAGCAGAACAGGTTAGTCTACCAAATGATTATCAGCATACTAACATCATGCAGGCTTGTGTGATTACAGATTCAATGTTAACCTGCATTATGTTACAATATACATGATTTGAGAATACACACAAAAAGTCCTTCAACTCACTTGGATCATTTGTACCACTGACTCCATAACATGATACACATGCTTGCTCTTGATGTTGTTAAGATTTCGGCCTATTACTAGTTTCTTAATACTTTTATTTTTACTAATAGCTGCTACTACAGGACCCAGCTGTGTCTCCAACCCTGGTACAGAAAAAAACACGTTACAACAAGCCTAAGAGTCTCATATTTTTTTTTAACTAGCTCTAGGCTGTCTACTCATGCAGGTACATATACTGGTTCACTTGTGTTTACAATTTATGCATGTACTGTGAAATTCATTAAAATATTTGCGCTTTCTAAGAAACTTATGATCTGTGCCAACATATTTCAGCTGCTAGTATGTGGAGCAAAATTTCATACGATGTACTGTACTGTATATCATAAATCCATCTCATACAAAATGCAAGCAAATCTGTGTAGCACATAATAAAAGCATTCTAAGAATGATTCAATGCTGTCTTACTATCAAACAGGATACTGTGTAGAATCTTACAGTCACCTGTATAATAAAGTGCACTAAATCAAACATCATTCGATATTAATGAGGTGTACACAGACCTTTACTTGTGGATGTGAAAATCAGTTCATATGAAAAGAAACCCTCATCAACTTACCATTATCTGAAATGTCTAACGCAGACAAACATCTGACACCATGAATGCAGGATTCCAATATTTGCGCTCCTGTTGACCCAAGCTGGTTACTGCTCAGATCAAGGTCAACATCTGAGATGTTTTCATTACATGCTAACCCTAGTAGAACATTCCTGGCAGGGGAAGCAAAAAAAAAAAAAATAAATAAATAAATAAATAAATCACTTTAAACTAATTCATCACCATCATCATTACACCAACCCTTACTCCCACATAACAGATGGAGAGAGGAAGGGATGGCAGTAGTTGTAACCTGATTCACCTGTAACATGAACTCTTGGACTACAGGTTGAAGATAACCATCCCATGCAATTCACCATCCTCTTTTTGAAGGATAAGTAAGTGGTTGAAGGATGTTTGTATAGCTAGGCAGTTTGTTCAATCAGTTACATCAGTGCCACCACAAGAAGGTGCCCCTCTCCAGTACCTGTGAGACAGGATCTAAAGCAAAAAGCACAGCATTGAAGTGGGAGACCTATCAAATGGCATGCCAATTGAAATGAGGCCAACACGTCGCTGAAGAATATGGAATCCTTTGCCACCTCACAAGCAACTGCAAGTATATTACAGTACTATTAAATTATCTAAATGAATCAGCTGACCATATACAGATGATACATGGCATCTGATAAACATTAGAGTACAGTCTTTGAGACAATAAGAAAATCTGAAGATACTGTTATGGAAATGCAAATACAGTATTCAACAGAATATCTAAGATCTATCATACATGCAAAAACTTAAGTAACAAGAAACACTGACAAAAACTGCCATTAAAAATCAATCAGTTATATTCCAGCATACATGAAAGAACTTGATTATAAGTTGAAGTAACTGTGGAATTCATAACAACAGCATATATTCACTTTCAAGTTTGGCACATATAACAGTGGTAAGGTAAATGATCATGATACAAAAAGTAAGAGGAGATTGAATGCATGGTGTACAAAACTTCCCTATAAAACTTACTTGAGCGCATCAGCAGGGAGTTTACACTGAGACAGAGTGAGCGTTTTGAGTGCAAGGGTGGAGGTAAAATACTGCTTGAAGGACGGCAGCATCTCCCTGCTCTTCTTGCTCCCAAACCCATTCCGTGAGAGGATGAGGTGTGTGAGGCTACTAGTGCACCCTCGTAACAACGCTCCAAACAACTGCAGAAAGCCATGTGAGAAAATATTCTCTTACATCACTGATAATATAATAATCTTCATCAGTATCTTGACTGACCCTTTTCTCATCGAAAGATAGGACAAGGAAGGACTCAGAATCATAAAACCATCAACAGTAAGTAGACAGTGTTTTTATCTTGTGAAACTGGTAACACAAAAACAATCAAGTTGGAAAAGTTCAGGTTTAAAATGTGGCAATGAGTCCAATATCCATGAAATTGACTCATATACCACAATTGGGGGATGCATCCCAATGTACTGTATATCATGGGAATAGTACATGATACAAAAGCACAAATCAAACTCACGGCATCGATGGCACAATCGGTTGCGGAGAGGTCAAGTGTCTTGAGGGTGTTGGGCTGAGCAAGGAAATTGTAAAGGTTGTTGACATCATCACGTAGGGAGTTGCCAGCCAAGTTCAGGAATGTTAAGGTCTGACCCATATACTGTAAAATAATATCAACACATTTCATTGGGGACTAAATGTTACAAACTAGTATAGTACTTGGGATATTTACCACCACCAAATTATACTACACAATTCTTTATAGCAATTAAGAAAAATATCTATACTTAATCAGTGTTACACTCTCTACATGGCATTTACAATCTAACAACTTACTTATTCTGCCATCAACTCAATCTGCACCTTGATATCTTTTTCCTTTTATTCCTGCCAACACAACAATTGTATTCAGCTTACGAGAGATTTTTCAAACCGGAGGGATTTGATCCATCCATAATTCAATCTTACATTGCCCCATGAGGAGCATAGAAGCCCAAGGCTAAGCGAGTTGGTCCTGACATTTAAGATAAGAGTGACCAGCCTCACTCATCCCTGAGTGGCCTTATGTGAGCAATGAACCCCAACTCCCCCTTGTGGGATTTGATACAGCCTCAAAAAATCCCTTCACTAAAAAAGACTTTCTCTAAGCTGAATATAATAATCTGGTAACATCAAGAATACACTCAACAGGATGTTACTTGAGTTCAAGAGTTAATGATAAGATATAGTTTATAACTGGGTGACTCTATTGCCTAATTATACAAACGTCCTTTAACTCTCTTCCTATCCCCTGAAAGGAGGGTAGTGGACTGCACAAGGGAAACTTTAGCCTGTAGTCCATTGGGATCACATTCAGATGAGTCTGGGGTTACAACTACAACTATTACTACTACTGGAGATACTACTATTACTAATACTACTTTGACATTAAAACAACCACACCAATAACCCTGGGCCTAACTGGTGACTAACCTTATTGACTGAGAGGGAATGTGCGAGCATGTTGACGCCCTTCCCAGTGAGGCCACAATAGGAAAGGTTTAGATGACTTAGACCCTTAGCTTGACGACCAATGGGGTTACTTATATGGATAGCACCTGCAAACAGAAACAATTATTAAGATGATTTTAAAAGATACAGTGCAGCTACAACTAAGGAGTACCATACTGGAAAAGGAAATATTAAGCTCCTCATAAAAGAAATGGCAAAGACCAGACTTAACAGTACTGTGAGGCAAAATTATGGGAGAAAATCATCAGTATATAATTATGTTTCCAGAGTATGAGTTACGGAATTATCAGTCAGCAGTTAATGATCAGTCACATACAGTATAATACTACAGTATGTCTTGACACATTAACCTAAATTAAACAATGCAGTATCAGAAAAATGTAGGCAATAAATAAATACTGATACTAAACATACAACTTAAACCCACATAAAGCAAGCACCCCCACTATAATCAGCAAAAGTAATTCTAAATTACAATGACAGAATACAAATAACCCTTGTCTATGACAACACTTTTCATAAAATTCAAAGCAAATATATCATAATTATTTGGAAATCATTAATATGAATCAATTTTCCAATCATTCAACCACAGCCAAAATTACAATGCTACATTTCAATCATATAGAGTAGGTAACCCCTTCAATCTGGTGATATATAGTTTATTACTTTATTCTTGCTGTCTCCAATTTTATTCTGCTTGAGAGCCTATTCAAACTGAGGATGTTAGATACAGCCTTGATGAACCCCTTCACTAACACGGTGCCCTCTTAAGCTGAAAAATCATCAGGAAAAAGGAAGAATGAAATCAGAAATCTGTCTTCATATTGATGGGGTAATGAATAATCCATTCACGCACTGCTTGTTCTAATTAATGACCTCCGATCAGCAATCGAAGTACTGCTGGCCACTAGGATGAGCTGATATTCAGAACCAAACTACAGGTATACTATTAGGCTTTGTCTAACGTTCAACTATAACCAATGACCTACGTACACCAGTCAAACTTATAGGCTTCACTAAATACCCACGTTTACTTCAATACAGTCACAGAATCTATAATACTGTATATTCTAGAAACTACTACATATTACCCACAGACACTTCTACCTGACCTAACTGTTGTGTATCAGGGTGCTGAACCTCTATGTGATCCTCATGTGAACTTTAGTACTTTATCCTTTATTAAATGTTATCTTACGATCAAAAATTGACCAGCAAGTTTTACTTGTGTGGTGTATGAGAAGCCTGAATATAACTGAAGAAAAGGAAAGCAAAAGAATATTAATTCAACATTATAAATGTAAAAAAGGGAAAATGTAGGGGGGGAAAGAACAAAAATTACTTAGAACTGTTTAATGTAAAGGTGGAACTTGGATGATGAAGATGGAGCTTGGAGCTGCAAGGAAAATGAAACAAAAATAAAAACAACACACAAGGATGACAGATTTAATAAAACAGAGGAGAAAGTGGCAATCACTGATGTAAAATGCAGTGATGGAGTCAGTGTGGTTTATGAAGAGTGAGCAAAAAATTAACACTTTACCATATACAGATCAGTAGATATTAGACACAAAAATCACGACCGAAAATCTCCCAACATTCATTCAACACACTTTTTTCTTTTCCCTTGTGTCCTACCACACAAAGCTTGAAATATAACTAACAGTGCATGAAAGGGCCAAATTAACAGGGGCAAAGAAACTGCTGCATTTACTCATTTGGGGGGGAAAAAATGACCTACATATCAAATACAGCATGAAAAGTGAAGGGAAAATTAAAACTTCATACATATCCTGTGCATGGTAAGGTAAGATGGAAGTTGGAGCAACCCTCCAATGACAGTCATGTGAAATGAACACAACAGCTTGGATTTCCATGAGGCAGCTGTATATTTCTCAACCATTTAAAGCAACTGGGGGCATAAACAAGGTCATGTACTCTTAAATCCTTCGACTGACAGTATTATTCAGATTAAGCGAAATTCTTCTGGTGGAGAGGCTACTGAAGACAATACTTAACCTCTTCAGTTCAAAAAGTGTCCCATATGCTAAATAAATATCTCTAATGCCAGTAAGAATAGAAAACAAGTCATCCTCACATTAAGGGCTTAAATGTGCCAGAATAAAGCAGCCTCGCCTCATGTTCCTACATCTAACAAGGGGTAATCTGGGACTTGCTGTTACTGTATGTGGTAAAATGCTAAGGCTGTGTTAGGCTTGGTTAAAATATAGATCTGTAGGTTTAGAGATGAGGTACAAGTGCTTCCTCATGGCATGTGTTACAATACTGTACAGCATTTATATTATACTGCATGCCCATTCAAATGGTGTGTTAATCTACAAAATAACTGCTGCAAAGACTGTAAACTCTGTACTGTGGTATATAATATGAAAAAAAAAAAAAATGCATAAACTTCAAATTACTTCACCAAAAAATACTATCAGCCATAAATTTACCACTAAGCCTAAACAGGCAACACTAAATAGTAACCAACACTTTGAAATCACAAACAGAAAAGCCAATACTCTCCTAATGAAGTTACTTTAACATTTAATACCTGCACACATTTGGAAATATATATATTTTATGAAACACATCCCTTTGGAGAATATTTAGCTATTTTACAAACATACAAGAAATGTAACTTAAGAAAAAACTAGTACTGTATGCTGAACTAATATTTCAGATCACAGAATAGGAAGATAATATGCACCACTACACGTTCTAGTTGTGTGTTTGTCTGTGCAAGTTTGATGTTATTGGTTATTCTAAACCCGGTCACCGGTGGCATTGCTGTGTTAGGTATTCAAGAGAACATGCGCAGGTGACAGACATTTCAACAGACCCCCATACAAGTTAAACTCTCTGAAAAGATGGCCAACAAATCATAACAGAATAACAATACTGTACTAACACCAGCCTCAGTGTTTCTGGTGTAGCTTTAAGCACTTTGTTAAATTATTTCAATTTCTTACATCATCAGATACATCAGGCACCTATCATCATAAAATGGCAAATGAAATAATGCAAACACAGAGGCTGGAAAATGTGACAGCATCCCCAGGCGAAGAAGAGTGGCCCCAAAATTAAATCTGACCCTGAAGTACAAGTAACTGGGCAACTTCACTTTGGATCTCAATTCATGTATATCACCGAGGTCTGTGTAGCATATTACAATGTAAGACAGTATCTGTTATATAAGGTTATATCAGGTCTGTTACTTTATTGGCCTAACTAAGCTTACACCATGTACACTGTATACAAAACAAGTTGCAGCTGAAAAATCATACTCACATTTGGAAAAGTTGCTTACTGAGGACCTACAACATTTATAGCCCAGTTTAAATCTGAGGAGAGTCCAAGTTGGGCTAAAAATGCTGTACCTCCCCAAGAAAAACTTTCTCAAATGTGGGTATAATTCTTCCATCTGAACAAGCCACAACACTAATATTAAGGTACACAAACCTCTATGAGTTACATGGTCGGATGGGAGATCCAAAATGAAGAAGTTAATCAGTTTCTTACATTGTACAACAGTGTCCTTTAAAGAACATGACAACCCAGCCAGCTAGAGGACAGTAGGGTGGCAGAGTGGTTGGTTACTGCACTGAAATAACAGCAATTTAAAGTGGTAACAAACCCCCAGCCACTGGAGACAGCTTGGCAACCAGGCCGCACAGATTGTTTAAACCTGTTGAGAGGAATATCATGAAAAACAAGAATTACTGATGATGACCCTCCATAGACTAGGCCAACTTGTAGCTTCACATACTTCTTTCCAATCAAATCAGGATCATAATCTTTTTATGATCGTCTTCATGAACAATGATGTATCTTCTAAATAATTTTAAAAACCACACACAAGTAACAATCCCAATCAACATCATATTTCTGGTGTTCATATATAAAAAACCTGTATACCCTACCTTATTAATTCAAAAGACGGCCATATCTGAGGTATGACTTGCAGTCTTAAATTTAGCTGATGAATCATTTGTTATAATTCCTAAACTCTGTTTCTCTCCTTACCTCAAACACAATACAGTTTATGCACACATCTAGCTATGCTTACTCCCAAACTGTACCTAAACATTAAGATTTTTGTGGTTATCATCACATTTTGAGCTACAATGACCTAAAACTGCAAACATTACTTGTTACCATTCATAAATGCCTACATGGGTTGACAAGTCCTACTTCCACTTGCTGAAGCAAACAAACAAACAAACAATTGCAATTTGTGGTACTGGACATTCCAATACACTTCCAATGAAAATGGGAAGTTTGCACAAATGCATGTACTTGACTGGCTGATCTGGACACACCTGCCTCCAGCTGTCACCTAGAACATATACAGTACATAATCAATTTCACTAATTTGTGTATTAATTAGATTACAAAACAGGCATTTTGAAACAATTTAAGAAACTGATCTCTTTGGAAGTGTTTTTTAAAATTATGGATTACGTACCTGGACTAGGTGTTATTAATGGTTAAACATGGAAATCATACTCACTACATAAAATAAGTTGTTATTATTGGCACTATATTTCATCTAACAGCAGCCACACCACCAAAATAAAAAATTGCCAGATATAAAAACATCACCAGAATTAACCCTTAAACAGTGGGCAAAACTGAGATTTTTTAATCATCTTTAACAGTTTCCTTCCCTTTACGGAATGGGTACTGTAACACACTTAAAATATACTGTAATTACAAACGATATGCTTTCATCCGCAAACAGACACCAAGAACGACTTCTGCAGTTTTTGTCATTCTGCTATTGCAATGAGATAAAGTACTGTATACTGACCTGTAACCATTTTGTAAATGACAAATAAAGAAATAGATGAAATATATATATACAACATATATATCCATCCATCCATCCGTCATCCAATCCCACATCGCCCCACGAGGGGAGTAGAAGCCCGGGGCTATATAT